>JAVJIF010017310.1:0-167528 GCA_038442645.1 Agave tequilana
TGGCTGTTTGAGCATTTTGAGTAGCCAGTGAGCTTCGGGTGAGAAACCCTAGGGAGAGAATCCCAACCCTATCTTGGGAGAGAAACCCTAGTTGAGATTTCCTAGAGTTCGTCCCCCATCATATAACCTATTGGGTAGCCATTCCGGGAGTGGCAAAAAACCTAGAGTCGGTTCAAGGGCACCTGCATACCAAAGTATATATAACATGATAAATGGCTTGTTTAGATCAATCATAAAATCATACCAAGTAATGATAAAGAATAAATACAACACATATAATATTTTTACAAAATGTTTTCATGCATTAGAATTAGGTAGGCTATGTTTGAATGTGATCACACTTTTTAGCATGGTTGACTTGGATCTCACTACTATTAAGTCACTAAACCTTATCAATAGCATGCACGGATAAACAAGCTCATGGAAGGAACACATTTAGAACTCGTAGCTTAATTTTCAGATATAGTGACATACTCAGCATGTGATCCACGCGCATGGAGCATGCCTAATAAATTGATTATGATATGATACTATTTGGTTTCTTGTACGGTTGTATTTTTTCCCATCTACCATTTGGTCGAGCTGCCTTATTAACAGACCTTCATGGAGGGGACACAATGAGGACTAGTAGCTTACTTAATTTTCAAATATATTGGTATTATTCATCGCATTTACGCACATGGTATAGGGGCAAAATACAATCATACGAGTAATCCAAATAGTATCATGTCACAATCAAGAATCATTAGTCATGCCCCATGTACATGCTTCATATGCTTGTGACTATATGAGAAAATGGAGCATATGTTACTCTTGGTTCAAGAAAATATACTTCAATAGTGTCACAATACTATTATTACATAATGTGTTTTATATGCATAAGCCACATCTTTTACATAAAACTCATAAGGTTGTCCATTTCAAAACAATATAAATTACAAAGCATGTGTTCCTCACTTACATTGAAGTCATCGCTATTAAAAAACTCTCAATATCTCCAAAAAAACTCATCTCGAACTACTCGGGACATTCTAGCAACTAAAAATTTCACCCTCTATTAACTTGAACTCATCTTTTAGTTTTCATTTAGTAGAATCGTAAGATCAATGCTCAATTACTCAGGAACTAACATATTAATACCATGTGAATTTTCAAGCAATTTTTCTATAATTTTTAATTTTCTAAAATCTACTTATGCTAAGAAATATAAAAAATAGCTAGCACCCCCCCCCCCCCCCCCCCCCAACCGGTTTGGAGTGATCAAAAAGGA
The DNA here is from genome assembly GCA_038442645.1 of Agave tequilana. Lineage (NCBI taxonomy): Eukaryota > Viridiplantae > Streptophyta > Magnoliopsida > Asparagales > Asparagaceae > Agave > Agave tequilana. The sequence goes on from JAVJIF010017310.1 coordinate 1,271, forward strand.
AGGAGAAAAAAAAATCTCTCCATTGTCTCTTTCTTCTCGTCAGACTCCATCCCAAGTTTCTCTCCCGAACTAATCCAATCCAAACCATTTCTCTTTATCCTCCTCTCTCTCGGTCTCTCTTTTGATCAAACTAACCTCTTCTCACTTTAGCACAACCGAACTCATCAGCGGCAGCATCCAAACCCTTATCTTTCGCAATTTCTCCTTTCCTCCTGGGGGGGAAAAAAAAAAGATCCTACCTACAGCAGCGACAACAACCCCAGATCCCCTTTCTATCTCGTCGGACTGCTGCATCTCATTTCTCCCAAAACACCAAGCAAACTTGGATCTGGAGACCATCTCAAACTACAATAGCATTGTTGTGGTGGGCTTTGAAAATGCCCCTCGCCAAAAGAAAAGGGGTTTGGTTTGAATCACATGGATTTATGTTAAAGAGGTTTAAACCCAAGATAGCAGATTTTGGCTGGGCAACGTTCTTTGCGAAGGATGAGTCATCTTAACTACTGAGTGGACAATGAAATATTTTCTAAAGTTTGTAATATTGGATACTTGACGTGAGACGAAGGGGAATTTAAGATTTGCAGTGGGATTTTGTCACGCCCCGCTTCCCACTAGAACGAGATAAGCACGTGATTTGGGCCGGCGATACGTTCAAGGAGCATGCTAAGCCTCTAACCTGCAAATTATATCATTTTTTCTTTTTTCTTTTTTTTTCCGCTATCTCTTTCCTTTATTGAGTGAGAGAGAGATGTCAACAATGCCATTAGACACATGTCACTCTCCATAATATTTGCATTCAAACCCCTGATGTTTTATAATATAATAAAATTCACAATAAGTTAAAGTTAGCTTCTTCTGTAAGGCACTATTTACACTTTACCCTTTCTTTCAAAAAATATTCTTAACCTAGATTATTATTAGAAAAAAACAGGGTATGAGCTGCAACACAAAATTTTCTTGTGCTAGAGTACATGTGGCACGTTTCTGGCCAAGCAAAATGTCTAAATGAAAAAAAAGAGAAACTTAGAGAGAATTTTCCACTTAAAACCTTCCTTATGCTAACAAATATAAAAAATAGCTAGCAGGCACTCTAGCACGAGAGAGGACAAAGAATTGGTATTGGTGCACAGGAAATTTAGAGAGAGGTCTCTCAAGAAAGAAAAAGGGAAAATTAGGACGAGAGAGAAGGGGGAAAGAGATGAGGGAAGGGCTCTTGATTTTTAGAAAGAATTGCTGGTTGTCTCTTCCTAAAAGTAGGGATCTTTTTGCAAAACGCCGCCCCCTTTACGTTTTTAACTAGTTTGCCCTATATTAGGCTGAAATTGTGCCACGTGTACTCCAGCTCAAGAAATATTTCGTGCTGCAGCTCATACACTGTTTTCTCTTATTATTATTTTTTAATATATTATTAATTACTTTCCAAATTAGTTTATCCTTGATGCTTTTCACCAATGAGAAACATCAATGGAAACACCCTTATTTTTTCTGTAGAAACAAAATAGTAACTTCTTATGTTACAAATGAGTTTATCCTTGATTACTGGTGAACTATTTTCATTGATGTTTCTCTTGGAGAACTAAAGAGAATCCAAATAGGGGCAATAGAATGCATCTTTCCAGTTACTTGTCTTGTTGCATATGTAAGCAACAAAAATTTGGCACAAATTAAACAAATCCACATTTAACTGGTTATTTGGGTTCCTCTTCATTTGCTTTCGTTCAAATTGCTGTATTCTATATGCAGATCAAAATAATGTCTAATTTTGATGTCACTAATTATTTGATCCCAATTATATGTCCTTGGAGTTTGGTGGTTTACCCTTCTTATGTCTCGTCATAACCAATTCTTAAGTCACACCATTCCAGGAATGATGTTCCTAACCATTTTTCTTTCTAACCTCAAAATCAAACTGTCTTCACAAATTCCCATTTCTTTCACCATAGATCTCATTCCAGATCTCTTTTCTCTTCTTTGTTGTATATACGTCCTCGTAGTGTATCTTGGATAATCTGGCTTACTTATTAGTAGTTGTTCGTCTTGCATGTCAAGCTCAAGTATTCCAATGGCAAAGCACTTGCTTCCACCAAGGGTTTTTCTTTCTTCTCGTTTTAGTTGTCTTTCTTGGCCTTGCTTGCTTTCATATTTACAATGAGATTTGCAGAATCTTGGCATAGTAGATTGTATATTTTCTTTTCATTGCTTTATAGAGAAAATGAAGAATTTCAAAATCAATTGGCTTCTGAAAATATATTTTGAAAAACTTGGTGTTTTAGTTTTAAAAAAATGTGTATATACACAAACAAAACCATCCCTTTTCTTATATCTTGTGGTTTAGCTTATGTTTTTCTTCAATACCTTTCACTCTTGTTTGGTCAAATCAGATTTATGATTAAGTTTGGCTATTAGGAGGTGACATAAAGATATGTGAACTTTCGAGCGAAGATTAGGAGGTGAACTTCTTTAAAGCAGAGTAGATTGAAACAACCAAAAAGGAAATTATTAAGAACTCATTTATAAAATGATGACAACAATATAGAATAATCATATCATAAATAGTAATAATCTAGGTTAAAGTGATTTTCTTTCCTAAAAGCTATGTAGCACGGACACTTCTAATATGGAGCCGTGTCGTGTCCGACACGTGTGTCAGACACAGTGTCGTGTGTATTTTTAAGAATGTGTCACGTGTCCACGTATCCTATCCATTTCAACATTATCCCGTGCAAACATAACCTGAAAGGGAAGGTTTAAAATGTAATTTGTTTTAAATTTTCACAGAGTTTGTGAGGAGCTAGTGCAAATTTTGGGGGAAAATCTATTTTCTTTATTTGGTGTGAGATTGAACCGGTGGGGGAAAAAAGAAAGAAACTCACGTGTTTGTGTTTGGTCCATCTCTCTATCTCACGTGTTAAAAAACAAAAAAAAAAAATATGAAAAAGATGAAAGAAAGAGGAAAAAAACAAAAGAGGGAGAGGAAGAGTAAGTCGCGGGGAAAGATGTTGATGAAGATGAAGAGGAAGACACAGGAAAAGAAGATTGATGAACGAGGAGAGGAGATAGATGGAAGTTTATCATTATTAGCTCTCCCTCAGAACTTTGAGGAAGCTCTCCCCTTCAATCTCAAAACTCTAACCATCTGCTTGTGATCTAAACTCATCTCTTTAAGAATTAGTTCTAGTGTAATTGAGCATGAAGATGAATCTAGTATAATTAACCCAAATAGGCATTGATTTCTAAAGTGAATAATTATAAGCTTATTGGTTTAAACATTCATCTTGTTCACACCTACAATTCTCCCTAAATTGAAAAGAGTAATCGGTATACTTGATTAAATATTTCAAGGAAAGAAATAAGAAAAAAAATCTCTGTAATTCTCTAAGAGAAACAACGATGAGACCCTTTGATGAGGACATCAGGGCATGGGCACGATACCGGCGTGTCTTTCAGCGTAGGCCACGTACCAATTTGATGAGCCCAAACATCTGGTTTTAGTATTTGTATTTCAGATGTATTTTTACTGTATTTTGCTTATATTTTTTGTTGTATTTGCTTGTATTCTATTTGTATTTGTTTTACTTAGTGGGGACACATGGGATATTAGGTAGTTATTTCTTGTAGTGGGAAGTTGTGTGGGTTGTAACTTATATGCATCTTCAGATTTGGTGCTGAAGAATGATGAAGAAAGCTGAAATTTAATCCCCTTTTGCAAGTTTTATTCTACTCTATTCTTTCCCTATCCTCTTCCCACTCGTTAGTCTCTTCTCTATCTCCTACAACCCCTCCTCTATAACCTTACTACCACCAACAGCAGCAACAGGAACAGCAGCACCAGCAGCAGCTTCAGCCAACAGCAGCATCACCTGCAGCAGCAACAGCAGTCCCAGCAGTAGCAGCCGCAGTCCAGCAGCAGTAGCATCATAGTGGCAGTGCAGCATCATCAGCACAGCAGTCTCAGCGCTCACATCAATTTTTCGGTTTGAAAATGCATGCCTGAGATCGAGCAAATTTCACTTTTACTAGAGCACGACGGCGAGTTCTTCGAGATCGTATATTCATACGACCACCCCGACTTCATTTACACTCCGAGTGTCCCACCGGTTTTCATTTTGTTTCCGCATCAACTCTTTCCTCAGGTCATTCAGGAGCAACCTCCAAAAGATCTATTTGAAACTAAAAGTAACACTGAGGTACCACCATTGGAACACCTTCAGATTTAATTTTCCCAATATGAGATCTTCAGGTATTTCTTTCCTTTGAACTTTATCAGTTACTGCAGTAGCGATTCTCTGTTATATTATCTTTCTGTTGGCTATCCTCATAAAATAAGTTGAGTACACTATTTGTTACCTTGTATCTGTTGATCTGAACAATTACATGCGGGACTTGCCATCTCAGAGCATTATTATTAATTTTTTAATTTCATCTCGAATCCTACTGCATGTATACAATTTATTTACAATAAACATTAGTTATTATTTCAAGCTGATAACGTGTAGTCTTGATCGATCGCCTTTGTTGGTGAAATGTGTTTCATTTACTTTGTTGCTAAGCTCCGAACATATGCACACACGTTTCACATTATTTTGGTATCAGAGCTGCGTTCTAGACTAGAAATTTTAATCATGCATGTTTTGGTTACATCCAATAGATTTTACGAATGTGTCATTGCATGTAGAACCATCATTTTACTTAGATAAAAAAATTTGCATTCATACATTTTCGTTTGGCAGTAAGCTTATTTCATAATCAGTCCTTTTAGTGTATGCTAATCCGTAGCGGTAAACCATACCTACTTGACGAGATTTGTAAATCCCAGGCTGCTATAATGAATTCCATAGTCCTCCAGGACTTGGAAGAAGTTTTGAGTCGCCTTTTAGCTGTTGAACAAAATAAAGTCAAACTCCAACTTGAGATGAATACTCGATTAGCTGAGTTTGAACAGAATCATGATCGACCACCTACTCCACCCATACTGAACACTCCCCATCATAGAAACCTTCAGCCTTTCAGGAATAAGCGAGATCCAGATGAACATATTGTGAGGAGTATCAAAATCAATGCCACTTCTTTTGATGGTACACTGGAACCACAACTATTTTTGGATTGGATAAAAGAAATGAATTGTTATTTCAAGTGGTACTCAATGTCGGAAGAGCGAAAAGTTAGTTTTGCCGCCATGAAGTTGATTGGGCAAGCTAGTCAATATTGGGCTACTAGTCAATGTTAGGCTAACCTTGAAACTCTTCGTGAGTGAAGAAGAAAGCATCCTATTGGCACTTGGCGTAACATGAAAACCTGGCTGAAACAGAAGTACCTCCCACCTTATTAGTTATTACCTGAGGTTGTTAGACAAGTGAAACCAATTCTACCAGGGGAGCAAGTCTGCCAAGGAATACGTCGTCAAATTCGACGAGTTCCTCACCAGGTGTAGTATGATTGAAACTGAAACTCCTATGCAAGTCCTCTCTAGGTTTAGAGCTGGATTGCGGGATAATCTTAGGAGCGAACTTTCGCCAAGAACGTTGACACTTTACAGAAAGCTTATGCCTTAGTGCAAGACTTGGATGAAGCCAAATCGCGCAAAAATCAAGATTATAGACTAGTGTCTCCCGACCTCCTTCGCAGTCTAACCAAAGCTGAGCTACACCTAGTTCTTCCCAACCCCAGACAGATAACAAAGGTAAGGGTATTGACAAAAGTATTTTCAAATTCAATCCTCAAACCAAATGTTATAAATGTCGAGGTTATGGACATATAGCAGCCAAATGTGCTAGTTCGTACAAGATCACCCTCATCGATAGAGAAGGTTAGCCTGAGTCCAAAGGTGATGAGTACAATCACCAAGTGGATGGAGATGAAGAGAATTTTGATGAGAATACTGAAGAAACAACGCTAAACTGTCTTCGATTACGAGAGTGCACCAGATTATCCGTAGTCAGGTGTACCTTGGCACAACCAAAGGTTAGCGATGACTAGAGATGTACCAACATTTTTCACACATTCACCAAGAATGGAGAACGAAGTTGTAAGGTGATAGTGGGCAGTGGGAGTTGTATTAATGTTGTCTCAGTGATTATAAACAAGGTTGGTCTGAAAGCTGAACTCCATCCTCATCCTTATAAAGTACTTTTGGATCAATAAGGCCACACTAAATGTTACACAACGGTGCTTTGTCCCTATAAAGTTTACAAGGACAAGATATAGTGCGATATGGTAACCATGGATGTGGGTCAAATTATCCTTGGAAGACCCTGGCTATTTGATAATGATGTTCACATTTATGACCGTTCGAACATGTGTTTGTTTGAACATGAGGGCAAGAAGGTCAAGTTGCTTCCTTCACAACCCAAGAACAATGTTGCTGAGAAGAAGTCAGTTGCAATCAAGCAAACAAAAATCAGCATGATCAGTGCAAAAGACATCGATCGCGAGATGACAAAAGGGAAGCCTATCGTCATTCCCACTGCCCGAGAAGTCCCTAAAGAGTTGATCACCTCTATTCCTTATTAGGTCGCCCCCGTGATTGATGAATTCGCTGATGTCTTCCCTGAAGATCTCCCGAACCAATTACCACCAATGCGTGACATCCAACACGCTATTAATTTAGTCCCGGAAGCGAGTCTTCCCAACTTGCCGCATTAGAGGATGAATCCTACCGAACATGCAGAACTGAAGATGCAAGCCGACGAATTGTTGGAGAAGGGTTTTATAAAGGAAAGCATGAGCCCTTGCGCAATATCCGCTCTGCTGACGCCAAAGAAAGATGAAAATTGGCGTATGTGCGTGGATAGTCGCGCGATCAACAAGATAACGGTAAAGTACCATTTTCCCATTCCCCGATTGGATGACATGTTGGATATGATGGCGGGAGACAAAATATTTTCCAAGATTGATCTGAAGAGTGGTTATCACCAAATTCAAATCTGCCCTAATGATGAATGAAAGACTACCTTCAAGACGAAGGATGGTTTGTATGAGTGGATGGTTATACCATGTGGATTGACAAATGCTCCTCGTACATTTATGAGAATAATGGCTCAGGTATTACGACCTTTCATGGGTAAATTTCTGGTCGTATATTTTGATGACAAGCTCAACACTTAGACCATCTACGTCAAGTGTGTGGAGTGTTGAGAAAGGAGCAATTTTATGCAAACCCAAAGAAATGCGCATTTCTTACCAACAAACTTATTTTCTTAGGGTTTGTAGTTTCTTCAGAAGGAGTATTCGCTGATCCTGAGAAAGTCAGAACCATAGAAGAGTGGCCAGAACCCCAAAGCATAAGAGATGTCAGGAGTTTTCATGAATTTCCCACATTTTATCGGCGGTTTATCAAGGGATTCAGCATGATCATGGCCCCGATAACTGATTGTTTAAGAGTGGTGATTCAGTTGGTCGAAGCGTGCCACTAAAGTCTTTCGAAAGATCAAACAGAAGATGATAGAAGCACCCGTCTTGCGTCTACCAGATTTCTCAAAAGTCTTTGAAGTGGCATGTGACGCATCGGGAATCAGCATAGGTGGAATCTTAAGTCAAAAGGGTTACCCAGTCGCTTACTTCAGTGAAAAACTGAATGATGCCAAGCCAAAATACTTTACATGTGATCATGAATTTTATGCAGTGATTCAAGCACTGCGTCATTGACGCCACTATCTTCTCCCACAAGAGTTTGTTACGTTGTTATCTTTTCGGACCATGAAGCTCTTAAGTACATCAATTCTCAGAAAAAGCTTAACAGTAGACATGATCGTTGGGTAGAATTCCTTCAGGATTATACTTATACTCTTCGCCATAAAGAAGGAGTTGAGAACAAAGCTGCTGATGCGCTCAGTCGTCGTTGGCAATTGTAACAGTATTGAGCAATCAGGTGGTTGGATTTGAGAAGATAAAAGCTGAGTATAAGTCATGTCCTGACTTTCAAGAAATTTTCACTCTGCTGAAGAATGGAACAACACATGAAATCGATGGCTTTCTTCTACAAAATGGCTATCTGTTTCGATTTCGCAAGTTGTGCATCCCTCGCACGTCCGTGAGAGAATTTCTGGTCTGGGAATTGCATGCGGGAGGTCTCACCGGTCATTTTGGACATAACAAAACTATTGAGGCTGTTAAATATCATTTTTATTGGTCAAATCTTAAAAGAGACGTTGCTAAGCTTTTTGGCAGTGTAATACCCCGTTCCCGGAATACGTACTTAGTTGCGTATTCAGATTTTTCGATCGTAATTTTTCGATTTGTTTCCTGTATTTATTCTGTATTATGAATTCCTTATATGATTGTTTTGTCTTGATTTGGATTCGTGGACTCGGAGTCAGTCCCAGTCCGAACCAGGAACTCGATTATAGTATATTGTTCGATTTGGTCTTTCCGGTGATTAGATTTGACCGATTTTAGTTTTAAATATCATTTTCCATTATTATATATTTTTTATAATTTTCTAGATTTTTCTGGAATTAAAATGAATTTCTTCAAAACCGGTGTCGGCCAGTGCCGCTGACCGATTCCCGGATTTTTAATTCACAAACCACTTGGAATTTCTAGAAGGTCCTTTAGGTATTATTTCTTAGAATCACATTTCTTATCTAAATACTTTTTCTGAGGATTTTACGAATTTATGGATATTCCACCGGAGTCGGTAGATAACCGATTCCAGTATTTTTATTTCACAAACAGCTAGGAATTTCTAGATGGTTCTTTAGACTTTAATTCTTAGAATCACATTTTCTACCTACATTCTTTTTCTGAGGATTTTATGATTTTATGAAAATTCCTTCGGAGTCGGTAGGTAACTGATTCCGGGATTTTTAGTTTTAATAAAGTATTTCTTAAAAAGGATTTCACTATTATTCTTAATATACTATTATGGAATTTTGATATTTATTTCGGGTCGTTCCGAGATACTTGATTTCGGGACGCATCCGGTATTTTCCCGAAAGATTTCCGCATCCACAACTCAAACCCGGGAATCCGCCACTTTCATTATTTTCATTTTCCTTTCCAAGAAAATATCTTCTCTTTCCAATTCCTTTTCCTTTTCCTAATTTCTTTATTTCCTTTAGCTTCCTCCATAAGCTTTCATTTTCATCCACACACTTCCTTTAATTCTCCACCACACAATATCTCCACCTCACCACCTTCCACCATCTTCTTCTCCACCTCACCCTCTTCCATGGCAAGCTCCTATTGGCCAAGGAGAACACCTCATCCTCCACTTTACAATTAAGCCCCTCTCTTTTATTTAATTGCAACTCCTTCACAAAATCCAAAACCCTATAAATACTTTTCCTTTTCATTTCAATCTCTTTCTTTACTTCACTTCACAAAAGAGATTGCCTTCACCAAACTTCCTCCCTCATCTCAACCTCAACCACCAACTCCAAATCTCCAAGTTCATCATCTCCACCTCAACTACAACTTTGGATTGGGATCATGTCTCTTCACCATGGATCAAAGCTTCACATAACCGATCTACGTGAGTATTTTTACTCACCAAGACTTGTTTCATTCTTAGAGTACTTGTATCTTCATATCTTGTATACTTATGCCATAAAAATCCTCTTTTTAGACCATCACACACAACCACACAAAAATCTGTTTTTAGACTAAACAGCAGCAGTTTTCAGGAGCCCGGTCGACCGACAGTCGACCGGCAGTCGACCGACGTGCACAACGTGCACGCTGGGATAGTCCGGTCGACCGGCAGTCGACCGGCACTCGACCGACCAAACCTGGAGCTCACGGCCTTGTATCGGTCGACCGGCAGTCGACCGATCACTCGACCGACCTGTATTTTCGGTCGACCGGCAGTCGACCGACAGGCGACCGTCCTGGCACTGTTAGTGTACCGGTCGACCGGCCATTGACCCCAGTCGACCGTTAGTCTGTTTTGGGCCAAAATCTGCTTCTCCTGTGGAAAAAAAATCCTAACTCTCTAGAACCCAGTTTTAGTCAACTTGACCTGACTGTTAGACGACTTAGAACCACTATTAGTCGACTACCCCATTTCTCCTAGTCGACCAACTTCTTTATTAGTCGACCACCCATTCCACCTAGACGACTAACTTTGCCTATCTGTTATAGTTGATTCCCTTCTTGAACCTGAACCTTACCCTCTAGACTTACATCACCTATAGGTATCACTTGACTTGTCTCTTGACACACATCATCTTCCATTCTTTCTCTCTCATCTTCTCTCTACATATTTATATCAGGTTTTGCGGCGCATCCCGAGCTTCCGTGGATATTGGATCTTTCGGCATATTGGTGATTTAGGCGAGTAGTCTCGCTCTTCGTTCTTCTCTATTTGATTTCCCGTTTCGTCGGGACGATAAGTATTTCGCATCTTATTTTCCCTATTCATGTTTGCCCTGCAATTGCTTATATTATGGTAGCTTCATCTTGTACTTGTGCCATGCTATTGATATGCTTACTTCTTTATCATATACTATGCGTGGCAGACCCTTCGTGGTCGTTGTATTCTTGATTTCTGATATGTTATCACTTGCCCTGCTATTATTTCAGACTTGTCAGTTACATGCTTCCTTTTAACACATGTATATCACCTGGTAACTGTGTTATCACCTGACCACTTGACATGCCACTAGCTGGCAAGACCATCTTGTTATGTCATGACTTACCCAGACTTCGTATCAATCTATGGGTATGCATGTTACTTGATATACATCACCACTTATCATGCTATCTCTTGACACCAAGCATGATACACCGATTCTTATAATTATCACGATAAAGGGAATGTAGTACCTGATTACTGTTATGTACTGATCACTGTTATGTATTCCTGTTATGATATTGCTCATTCCCGAAATCTGATAATTATGCTCATAAGCTATAAAAGGACAACTTGTATGGGTATGGGAGGAAGTGATGGATGCCGGAATGATATCTTGCTTATAGTGATGGGATATAAAAGTATGTATATATATACACATATATATATGTACTGGCGGTAGTGAATCTGAATTACTGAATAGGGGGACTTTGGGCCTCCAAAGCTGGTTCCAGGTGTATGGAAACCACTATGAGAAGCACTATCAGTTCTCCATCTACTTCCGTTAACAACCCTTGGCTTGCTTATATATGGATGTATGTGGGTTGGCCGTACACCAGGTCACATACCTAGATATATGGGTCAGACAAGTAATAATAATAATAGATTCCAGTTATTGATTCCTGTTACACTTGCTATACATGTTACGATTCCCGTTTAGTATTCCTGTTAGGACTTTCTTATGATTTGCATCTCTGATTCTATACGCTTGGATACTCTGTGGCATGAGACAAAGGTATATAGATGAGGGTTTCCTTGTTTGGATTATTCCTTCGATGTACTAGTCTCATGGGACCGTGACCTAAGCGTATACAATCACTTTTGCTTATGATCAGTTTTATCTTGGATTTTCCTGTTTCATGGATATTATGTTATACCGTCCATATATGTATTTTCATTTGTGTTCTAACCCTCCTATCTCCTGTACTTGACTCTTGAGTCCCTCCTGGCTCGCCACCTGGCTTTGTATCCTACTCGCCTGGGGAGTTTCACTGACTCCCCTGGATTCTCATGTCCAGGTCATGGAGCTTGGAGCGAGTGGATGTCCCCTGTTACTGATCAGAGTGGCGTAGCGGTAGCGTGGTCTCTCCAGTTACCTCGTGAGCACTCTTTTGTACTGTTCATATACATGTATCTTTTATGTTGTCCATACATGTATATCTTTTGTATTCCCGCATTTGCGCATATTAGTGATATGATATTCATGTAATATTAGATCACTACTGGTGATAATTCTGTAATTGTATATATGTGTTGGAATGTATAATGCACCATTTGCTTCCGTACTCTGATTCTTGTCTGTACTGATGCTTAGCGTATATACGGGAGGGTAGTTCTGACCTACGTATATACGTCGCAGTGACGTCCCCGTATCGCCGGGATCGGGGCGTTACAGGCAGTGTCACACATGCCAGTTAACTAAACAGCGAAATAGAACACTGGTATGTATATGCCCCTGCCTATTCCAAACTGTCCTTGGGAGCACATTAGCATGGATTTTGTGCTTGGACTCCCGAAAATCCTGAAAATGCATGATTCAATACTTGTGGTTGCTGACCGTTTCTCCAAGATAGTTTATTTTATTCCTTGTTCAAAAATTTTTGATGTTTCCCATGTGGCCAAACTTGTTTTTAATGAAAATGTGAGGTTGCACAGACTCCCAAAAATCATCGTGTCAGACCATGATGTCAAATTTACGAGCTATTTCTGAAAACCTTATGGCATCAAGTTGGAACCAAATTACAATACTCGTCTTCCTTCCACTCCCAAACTGACGGTCAAACTGAGGTGGTGAACCGAAACTTAGATAATCTACTGCGAACTTTAGTTGGTGAATATCTTAGGGATTGGGATTTGAAATTGTCTACTACCGAATTTGCATATAACAATTCCATCAATAGGACAATAAGCATGAGTCCAGCTGATGTAGTGCATGGGTTTAAACCTGAACAACCAATAGATCTCATTACTATGAGTCAGCATGCTAGGACATCTGAGTCTGCATCTGCATTCACAACACATCTTCACGACCTACACAAGAAAATCAGCAACAAAATAAATAAGAGTAATGTGTAAGTCCCGAGATGATGCCAATTGTTGGATCTAAAATATTACGTCAACACTCAAACAAAGATATTAGCGTTATAGAAATAAACTTGCATAAAAGGAAATTAAATATCAGAAAAAATAAGCAAACGCAAACACAAGAGATTTATCCTGGTTCGGTCCTCGTGACCTACATCCAGTCCCCAAGCCACCCGCTTGAGATTTTCCTAATGTGTACAACTCTTCTTACAACAAAGAAGACCACAACACCTTGTACAAACTCTCTTCAACCCGAAGACGCTCTTGAACAATGCTCCTCTTTAAGTGATTACAATTGATCCTATAAGCCTTGAATCTGTATGTGATCGTGAACAAGGGCTCTTATAGGTGGACTCTCAGAAATCTTCCCTATAAAGTAGGAATTTAAATGAAGAACTGAAAGTGGAAACAGTTTTCTGAAAAACAGATTTTTCAACAGAATTTTTGGGCAGAAAACTATTGATTTTTAAATTGGTGTTTAGCCTAGGATAACATACCTATTTATAGCTGAAATCCATAGTCAGTTACGGTAGTTATCACATCAATTTTGAATATTGAAACGTTGGATAACGTTAGATAAAACACCAGAAAACAGAAACTGTCATTAGCCGACTAGGGGTAGGGAGTAAGTCGACTAGGTTAGGCAATTTACACTGGGTTAGTCGACTACAAAAGGGACCAAGTGACTAGGTCAAGATTGAAACACAGGATAAGTTTCTGGAAACTGAAACTAGTCGACCAGACTAAGTGGTTAGTCGACTAGGCCAAGTATTAGTCGACTAGGAAAACCAGTAAGTCGACTAATAGTGAGTGCAGGTTAGAAACAGAGAGTTGGTATCTTTGCAGGACAAACGTTAGTCGACTAGGGAAATTGTCAAGTCGACTATACTATGTATAAGTCGACTACAAAAGGGTATAAGTCGACTAATAGGGCTATGATGTGTGTGTGTTTTTCAAGGCTTTTAACATACTATTAAATATTACAAAATACAACCATAGCCACTCTTCTTTGGGAAGTCTTGATCATGTAGAACTCTTGAATAAGCTTTTAAGATAGAGCTCTAATGATATGGCTTCACAAATGTATCATCAAAAGCAAGTTCCAACATTCTCCCCCTTTTTGATGATGACACTTTGTGTGCACGAATACTCCCCTGCAGAGAATATGTTAAATGTTCTCCCCCTGCAAAAAAGGCTATAACAGATATAGAAAAACATGTGTTCTCCCCCTGCAAAAAATATATCATAACATATATATATATATATGATAAATGTTCTGAAATATTTTTCTTATCAAACTTCTTATATGGTACCTGAAAGATAAATATTAGAATGGTACCAATCATAATATTAAAGCATTAACCTTTAGGAGATCAAACCAATTTGAATTTGGTTTCCACCTGTTAGTATACATATAATTACATGAATTACATATATCATGTATGTATGATGCAATATAATTATTTTTATCAACAATGCTTAAGTTTTTAGGAATCCATATGAACTTGCTCTTAATTCTTTTTGAAATAATATCAGTATTTCTTTTCACAAAAGAATTATATGGATTACTAGCATATGTAGATTTTTCAAAAAATTCAAGACCATAATGATTATGTGACATCTTTTGATATGATAACAAATCATTTAACTTTTCTTTTCCTTGATTAAATTTAGTCACATTTTTCAAAATCTCTTCATACTTCATTTTGAAAATTGATGTCTTTATCTAAAACAAAAATTCTTTCATTTAAAGTTCTCTTTTCAATAAAACATAATTTTGTAATAAATTCTCATTATCTTTTTTTAATGATGATATCACTTTTTCAAAATCATCTTTTTGAGAATTTATAGAAGAAAAGAAGCATAACAAGAATTTTCTTTGAAAAGTTTTTCATTTTCCTTTGTCAAAACTTTATTCTTTATCTTTTCATTCTTAAGATCATTATATAATTCTTGAAATGCATCTAAGAGTTCAGAAAATTGTACCTCATCTTCTTCTAAAGCCATGGAACAGATGTTGGCATGTTCAGTAGCTTCTTCTTCATCAGAGGAAGAGGAATCACTATTTTCCCATGATGCTTGATAGTCTTTCTTCTTTCTGAACGTTTTGCTCTTGAATTTACTTTTGTTTTTGAGCAATGGGCAATCCTTCCTCATATGACGTGTTTTATTACAATTAAAACATTTAAAGTTACCTTACTTCAAGAATTTTCTGAATTTTCTTGAAAGCATTGCCATCTCCTCTTCATCGTTATCTGAATTGTCCGTGTCTGAGGATGCATGGAAGGTAAGTTCTTTCTTCTTTGAGAGAGATTATTGTTCATTCTTCTTTCTGTCTTCGAGTTGCACTACATATGCTATTAGATTATCAATAAGGTTTTCTAATGACATTGTTGAGAGATCATTCGCTTCTTAAATTGTAGTTGTCTTCTTCTCCCAATCTGATGTGAGTGCACGAAGGATCTTGCGAACTTTTTCAACTTGGGTGTATTCCTTTCCAAGGGATGCTAAGGAATTTGTTACGTCGGTGAACCTTGTAACCATTTCTGAGATGGTTTCGTTCTCCTTCATTTTGAAAAGTTCAAACCTGTGGACAAAAATAGAAATTTTAGATTCTTTAACTTTATTAGTGCCTTCATGTGTTACCTGTAGTATGTACCATATTTGATTTGCAGAAGTGACTGTTGACACACTGTTGAATTCTTCTTTGGTTAAGGCACAGAATAAAGCATTCATCGCTTTGACATCAAGGTTCGCATTCTTCTTTTGATCATCACTCCAAGCGGTATAGTTGGTTGTTAGTTTGGTGTACGCTGCTTCTACTATATTCCATAATTCGTAGTTGATCGATTGCAAGTAGATCTTCATTCTACACTTCCAGTAGTTATAGTTCGATCCATCGAATAGTGGTGGACGTTGTGTAGAATGTCCTTCTTTGAATTGTGAAGAAGGAAACTCCGTTGCCATCCTTGTATGTTGTTGACTGGGTATGCAGGGCTTGTATGCCAGGCCGAGCTCTGATACCAATTGTTGGTCCCGAGATGATGCCAATTGTTGGATCTAAAATATTACGTCAACACTCAAACAAAGATATTAGCGTTATAAAAATAAACTTGCATAAAAGGAAATTAAATCTCAGAAAAAGATAAGCAAACGCAAACACAAGAGATTTATCCTGCTTCGGTCCTCGTGACCTACATCCAGCCCCCAAGTCACCCGCTTGAGATTTTTCTTTAACCTTTGACTTTGTACACCCAAAATCAACACCTTGCACACCACTTGATAAATCCCCTTTGCCAAATGTGTACAACTCTTCTTACAACCAATAAGATCACAACACCTTGTACAAACTCTCTTCAACCCGAAGACGCTCTTGTACAATGCTCCTCTTTGAGTGATTACAATTGATCCTATAAGCTTTGAATCTGTATGTGATCGTGAACAAGGGCTCTTATAGGTGGACTCTCAGAAATCTTCACTATAGAGTAGGAATTTGAATGAAGAACTGAAAGTGGAAACAGTTTTCTGAAAAATAGATTTTCCAACAGAGTTTTTTGGCAGAAAACTATTGATTTTTAAATTGATGTTTAGCCTAGGATAACATAGCTATTTATAGCTGAAATCCATAGTCAATTAGGGTAGTTATCAGGTCAATTTTGAATATTGAAATGTTGGATAACGTTGGATAAAACACCAGAAAACAGAAACTGCCCAATAGTCAGAAACTACCATTAGTCGACTAGGGGTAGGGGTTAGTCGACTAGGTTAGGCAATTTACACTGGGTTAGTCGACTACAAAAGGGACCAAGTCGACTAGGTCAAGATTGAAACACATGACAAGTTTCTGGAAACTGAAACTAGTCGACCAGACTAAGTGGTTAGTCGACTAGGCCAAGTATAAGTCGACTAGGAAAACTAGTAAGTCGACTAATAATGAGTGCAGGTCAGAAACAGAGAGTTGGTATGTTTGCAGGACAAACGTTAGTCGACTAGGGAAATTGCCAAGTCGACTATACTATGTATAAGTCGACTACAAAAGGGTATAAGTCGACTAATAGGGCTATGATGTGTGTGTGTGTTTCAAGGCTTTTAACATACTATTAAATATTACAAAACATAACCATAGCCACTCTTCTTTGGGAAGTCTTGATCATGTAGAACTCTTGAATAAGCTTGTAAGATAGAGCTCCAATGATATGGCTTCACAAATGTATCATCAAAAGCAAGTTCCAACATAATGCAGCCTATAAAGTCCGAGCTGATCTTCATTGAAAAGTTAAAATGTTTGAAGTTGGAGACTATGCAATGGTTCGGATTCGTTCCGAACGGTTTCCTCCGGGAACTGTAAAAAAAATTGCATGCACGTAGAGTAGGACCTTTCGAAGTGATGAAAAGAATAAATGATAATGCATATGTTCTAAACCTTCCTGAAGGTTTTAGTATTAATCCCATATTTAATGTTGAAGATCTGGTAGCATACAAAGGTCCGAATTTCAATCCGAGTAACCCCTTGCTTGATGAGCCTACCCAAGACCTTACTTCAAAGGGACCTTCCTTACCTCCACTTCCAAATCTCCCACCTGATGCAGCAGAACAGATTGATAAAATAATAGAGGATGAGATTATATCTACTACTGATGGTAGAACTAGACGATATTTAGTCCATTGAAAAGGAAAGCCTGAATTCGACAACACTTGGTTGGATCGAGAGGATGTACAGCGTCTGGATCTCGATGCTCTAGAGCAATACGAGAGCAGCGGAGACCCACTCGACGGGGTTGAGTTTTCCTCATCCTCGGGAATTGATGAGGACACCAGGGCATGGGCACGATATGGGCGTGTCTTTCAGCATAAACGATGCACCAATTTGATGAGCTCAAACATCTGGTTTTAGTATTTGTATTACAAATAATATTTTTTTTTGTATTTTGCTTGTATTTTTTATTTGCTTGTATTCTATCTATATTTGATTTACTTAGTAGGACACAATATGAGATAGTAGGTAGTTATATGTTGTAGTGGAAAGTTGTGTAGGTTGTAACTTATATGTATCTTCAGATGGTGCTGAAGAATGATGAAGAAAGCTGAAATTTAATCCCCTCTTGCAAGTTTTACTCTACTCGCTCCTCTCCCTATCCTCTTCCCTCTTGTTAGTCTCTTCTCTACTCCTACAACCCCTCCTCTACAACCTTACTACCACCAACAGCAGCAACAGGAACAGCAGCAACAACCAGTAGCAGTTTCAGCCAGCAGTAGCAGCAGCCGCAGTGCAGCAGCATCGACACAACAGTTCCAACGCTTACATCACTCCTTCAGTTTGAAGATTCATGCCTGAGATCGAACCAATTTCACTTCTACTAGAGTATGACGGCGAGTTCTTCAAGATCGTCTATTCAAACGATCACCCTGACTTCATCTACACTCAGAGTGTTCCACTAGTCTTCATTTTATTTCCGCATCAACTCTTTCCTCAAATGATTCAGGAGCAACCTACAGAAGTTCTATTTGAAGCCGAAAGTGATGATGAGGTACCACCATTAGAACACCTTCAGATTTGATTTTCCCAATATGAGATCTTCAGGTATTTCTTTCTTTTGGACTTTATCAGTTCCTGCAATAGCTATTCTCTGTTATATTATCAATTTGTTGGTTGTCCTCATAAAGTAAGTTGAGTGCACTATTTGTTATCTTATATCTGTCGATCTGAACATTACATGTGGGACTTGCCATCTCAGAACATTATTATTAATCTTTCAATTTCATCTCGAATCTTGCTGCATGTATACAATTTATTTACAATAAATATTAGTCATTATTTCAAGCTGATAACTTGCAGTCTAAATCAATCGCCTTTGTTGGTGAAACGTGTTTCATTTACTTTGGTACTGAGCTCCGAACATGTACACACACGTTTCACATCACCCTTATTAAATCAATATGGTATGCATAACTTGAAACATGAAATTAAGTCATCAGGAACAACATTTTGTTACAAACTAAGTATAAATAACTAATCAAATACGATATGATAACTATAAATTACTAGATTTTAACATAAGTGGGTATCAACATGCTTAACCTATAGCTTATAATTTATAGAAAAGTTGATTGAAGGTTTACATGGTGTTAGTTACTAAATAATAGGGGATTTGTCTTAAACTTGTAACAAATAAAAACTAAGGGAAATTCGTATAATTTTGGGTTATTGACAGGAGAACCACAAGAAGCCTGAAAGAACATTCTTTAGGGACCACACTTAGAGCCTTAGCAATGAGAACTTCACAATAAGTGGTTGACTCATACTTTGTAGTTATAGTAATTTTGAAATGGCTTAATTTTGTAACTTATGCATAAAGACTGATGTTAGTTATTATGTGATAACATGGCATAGGCATACGAGGGACATTACATATATTCACTTGAGATTTATGCCTAATAGTAAATAAAATCAGAGTGCAGTGGTTATGTATGAAATCATGATCTATAAACATGTGTATCTTCCCTGTAATAGTAGATATAACATACATAAACATAAGGCATGACTAGTGATGTTGACTATAGCATCTCTTCGATACTGATAATTTGTATGGTGACATTTCTCCCATGCACTACAGGCATCATCTAATAAAACACCTGAAAATTAAGCAAGTCATGATGTTCTCAGTGTGTCCTCTCTACAAGGGTGCTTATCTAATGCGCAGCCCTCGATAAGGCAGCCTAGCCACGGGTCACTTAACAGTGATGAAACCTAAGTCAACCAGGGTGTGAAGTGTTCCCTAGGTGGCCTACCTAATTTCCAATACGTGAATTATTCTTAGAAAGCATAGTATGTGTTATATTTATTAATTTCTCATGAATATTAACAGGGCTTTATTATTTGAATTAGAGAAGCCATTAATCCATATTACATCTCGTATTTTGATATTTTTAAAGTATATAATTGCATGCCATGTTCATTCACTTGTTGAGCTTAAGCTCACCCAATCATTAGAATTTTACTGACTGATGACATGTTCCAATCAAATTGAGTAGCATAACAGAACTAGAAATTTAAGGAGATTCTTTCAAGCAAGTACTAAATTGTCTGTTTGGTTGTCGTAACTAGCCGTAATTCGTAGTTGTAATTGGTAAAGTCTTTTACAATTGTAAATGAGTTACATGTATGTAAATTTTACGGTGTTTGGTTGGTAATATAAAATTGTAAAGTGGGAAAGTGTATTGTACTTTACGGTGTTTGGTTGTCATAATGTATAAGTCGTAAGTGAAAAAGTTGACCACAAAATTAACTATTTGGTGATTTTAAAAGTTTTAATACTGCAAATAAATATTAAAAAAGTTAAATATTAAAAATATTAATATTAATATAAAAAATATTACAAATTTGTATGACCACAAAATTAACTGTAACTGGGCTATAAGTGAGTGGTAACTGGGTTGCAAGTGAGTGTTAGTTGAGTTACGTAAGTCTTTTACGAATTACGGTCCAAACAAACGCCGTAGTTGTAACTGGGTAGTAAGTCATTTACGAATTACGGAGTTTTATGCGAAACAAACGGCCCCTAAGGTACAGGTAGTAATGGTACTAAATTTTATATCTTATACTTATATTTGATAGTTATACATGTACATTAGAATCGTGTCTATTAAGTTTTATAAAGAATGAAATCTTTGTTGCTCAAAGAAGGCCTTGCACTTTGATATTGGAAATTGTGGCCATGTCATGCATCTTGTCTAAATACATATATATCTTGGGTAAATGGGAGAAGACCGCGTGTGCTGTTGATGGAAGAGCACAAATAACCCCTAAACAAGGTTATTAGCAAAAATACCCCCGATTTGACAGTGTTTAATTTTTTTTTCCTTTTTGCCTTCCCTTTTGTCTTCCTTGCTATCCCCTCTCATCTCCTTCTCTAAAACTCATCGTCTAATCAAACAGAAACCCCTCACTCTATATCTATGTCACAGCTTCTCTTTCTGTTATGACTACAGCTTTTGCGGCTGCAATTGTGGGTTGCCATTGTTGCTATGGTTGCTACCCTTGCTGACCCTTGCTGCGATTAAGGGAGCGGGAGGAAGAGATGGGGAAAGGTGAAGGGAAAGGGAAGAAGAGATAGGGAGAGATATGAAGAATGCAGTGATAACTGAGAGAGGGAATATAGAGGAAGCAGTAAAAGAAATGAGAGTAGAGAGAGAATTTAGGGAGATCTAAAGAGCAACGAGAGAAAGAGAGGATAGAGAGCAAATTAGAGAGAGAGAGAGAGAGAAGCAACAGAAGGAAAAGAAGCGGGATAAAATAGAAAATATAAAGTAGTCCTTGACCCCAACCGTTAAGTTAGGGTGTATTTATGCTAATAACCACTTTAGGGGTTATTACTACCCTTTTGTCAATGTTATAAAGGGTCTTTCCACTATTTACACATATTTTTGTTGCGTGACAAAAGTGGTATGAAAGCAAGGGTTTGGATTCTCTAGAAATTTTGTCAAGACTCAAGAGTGCTCCTTGGAGAATGAGGGATACTGCAAGACATGTAACCTTGATGCTGAATTCCTATCTCCCCGTTAACTTTCTATTTCTTTACTACATCAAACCCTAATCTACAAAAAAAAAGTCCATTTTCAATTTACAGCTGAGGACAATATTGCAATTTCACATTTTCTCTTAACATTGTTTGGCAGTTAATTGTACCAAAAACTTTTAGTTTGTCCTTTAGGGTATTTATATCTTTTTTACTGTTATTCTTCTACAATTGTATGTTTCTCAATTTACAGTAATGATGCATAAGTCGGTAATCTACCAATTGAAGTACATTTTTTAAAGCAAAAGTTATTTGTACAAGTTTTTTTATCCATAAGTTATTTGATTCTAATGTTAATATAATAAGGACCGACGAATACTTTTTGCACACTAGAAATTCAAATCTTTAACTTCATTGCTTACCTTTCCATTGACATTTTTCTTCCACTTTACCTTAACTTGTATACGAACAAAATGGAAACAATGAAATTTATTAACACTGCTTTTTTTTTTTTTTTTTTGGCATGTTATGAATTGATTAGCTCATTCTTTTAGATGGATTTGACATATTTTTACTTGTTTGTATATTTATAAAGGAGAGGGATGGGGTCAGCTTTTGGGTTAGCAAAGTACATGCTTACGCAAGTGCCTACCATTTTATAAACTTTTCATTAGGAGATAGCTATGCATTTCTTTCTAAGACTTAACAAAAAGAATAACATCAAAACATCACATTTAAATTTCTAATAACATGACAACAATAGCATGCAGTGCTCAGATTTCAAAATAATAATATTACTAGGTTTTTTTCTTAACAAATATTTCAACCAATGATATTCACATTTAGACAAGTGCAACAAAAATGTCACATAGACAGTAGAAATCAGGGTGGTTTTAAATCTGAAATTTATCAAAAATGTAAAGCTCTAGTTGTAGCCCAACAAGTGGTAGTGTGTACACTTCAAATCTAAGAAAATGCCTGCGTCAACCAAAATCTTCAAGTATACTCAAAAAGTCGAACAAATATAACCCTCTAATCCTCCAAAACAATCACTTAGTCAACTAAAAAAATGCACGAAAAGTTCCATGATTCAACCTTCAAACTTATAAACCTTCACGTCACAAAATAAAAACCCACATGGCAAGTATCATCCTAAAGTCAGAGAAAATTGTAAAACCTTTCAAATTAACAAAACAAAAAAAGAGGCCTAGTGACTCCTTAATTACGTACAGCAATGCTAGCTAAATAGAAAATTAATTAGATAAGATTTCGAGTGAATTAAATAGCTATAATTTCCACTTTAAACATAAATAGCAATCAAATATGGTTATAGTGGCTTTCAAATACATGGAAATGAACCACTCATATGGTTCTCTACATAGGAAATTGTATAGCTTGAGAACTAGATATAGGAAACTCAACAATCTCCCTACATGTTTCTATTGTTAACCATCAAATCTGATATTAAATGCCCTCAAAAATACAAACTACAAGGAACAGGCTGAAATTTAAAAGTTCCCATGAATTTCTTTCTGTCAAACCACGCAACAAACACCTGGAGCGCACTCCATTCTTTCTCATCAAATTCTTGTTTTTCTTTTATTTTGATAATCTCAGCCACTAAAATTATAGCCATGTCTTTCAATAAAATCCAATAGTTGTACTAATTCATTCTACTTAGCATGCAACTATGCTTTATTTCTAAAATTTTTAAAAAAAAAAAAAAACAAGAAACAAGAAAGCATTCTTTGTAGTTTTCTGAGAATGAACCTTTTCGTCGATTCGAGCGCGAGCAACAACCGGCGGCGGCGGTCGTTGGGGTGTGGGTTCTGGGATCTGCAGGCGGAATTGATTGTTAAAGACGAGAATTCGAGACTAAAAACAATAAATGAATTGGAATTTAGGGCAGAAAGGAACCTGAGGAGAGAGATCCCAAACTCATACGCTTGAACGCAGTGCGGGGCTTGAAGGTATTTTCTCTGTGAACTCTGCATATGAGAGGCGATTTTGTTTTGGACAATAATTAGAAAAATAACTCCTTCCCAAAAGTATTTCTAAAAACCGACCTCCTCTTGCAACGTTGGCACCACATCGGTCAACGGTCGTCTGTGAGCGCCAGCGTGACTTTGTGGAGTGTCTCACACCAAGGCCGGACTTAGAAAACACCTGCTTAAAAAGTCCGGCCTTGCCAAGGCTCAACTTTTTGAAATCAATTACAAAAAGTCCGGCCTTATAAGGCTGGACTTCTAAGACTTAACCAAAAACAGAATTTTCGCATGCCATCAAGTCTTTGTGAGGGACATTTTACAGAGTCCGGCCTTGCTAAGGCCAGACTCTGAATGGAAAATAAAATAAATAAAAAAATCTGAACCGTATAAAATAGGGCCCCACCTCTCTCACACAGTCCCCTCTCTCCTCCCCTCTAAATCTCTCCCTCCTCTTCTACCCTAACCCCCGACAGCCGCGCCGCTCTCCTCCAGGTTTCTCTCTCCCTCCCTCTCCTCTCTCTCTCCCCCTCTCCCTCTCCCTCTCTCCCCGCTCTCTCTTAGCCCTCTCTCCCTTTCTCTCGCTCTCTCCTTCTCTCTCAGTCCCCTCTATCTCTCTCGCTCGCTCTCTCGCTTTCTCTCTCAGTTCTCTCTCTCTTTTTGCCCCCTCCCGCTCTCTCCCTCTCCCGCTCTCTTTCTTTCTCTCCTGCTCTCTCCCTCATGCAGTTCCATTTTTTAAAATTTTTATGTTAAATTAGAGTGATTTGTGTAGAAATTGTGTAGAATTTTTTTTGTATAAAATTTTTAGATTCATTTGTGTAGAATTAGTATTTAGATTAAATTTATAGTAATCTTGAGTAAATGTAGAGTAAATTGTAGGTCAGCCAACCCTACTTGAGATCGTTCAGCTGTATGATGAGCTACCACTTGGATGCAGGTAAAATTTAAAATATTAAATTAATATAGATCTGTTTCTTTGGTTCAATAGTCTTTTGTTTTAATCGTATAATGTTGTGCAGGTGGAATGTAGATAGGACTTAGGATCGGACTCCACAAAAGAACTTGCAATTTTACAGAAATGAGCTTGATATTATGGACCAATCAGCAGTAATGTGGGAGCTATACCCTGACGAGGTCCTACAGACCTTACCTCCAATTTGTTGGCATGGATCTCATAACTGGAGAGCCAGGGTTCCAATGATTTGTTTTGAGATTGTGAATATGCATGTTCCCGATAGAGTGCCCCGTCATTTCAACCTCAATCAACATATCCCTGAGCCCGTAAAACATCTACCAAGGGTGGACCGCAAGCGTCAGATCGATTGAGCAAATTTTCACGCGGTGCTTATTGACCAGTCGGCAGATCGAGCCGATAGAGTTCAGAATTAGAGACATCCATTAATCGATCGATCTGAGTACATGAAGTGGTATTGGGGGATCACTCACCGCTGGATTATTCAGAGTGTCGATCCGCCAGCCACTTACCAGCCTGCGGGGGTATATGAGGGGAGTTGGTAATATTTTTAATATTATTCTTGTGCAAGATTTTAATTGTTATATATTGATGTATTTATATTAAAATCCATGATACAGATTGAGGGATATATCACCATGGATACTATGGTGGCGGAGGCTTTGAAGAATGAAGATCAGAGGGTCTCGATAGTCCGTATGATGCAGATTTTCATCGAAAGGATGGTAAGGAGGAGTAGGTATGCACGCCAAGCACATCCACCGTGACAACCAATTACATATACACAACGTGTCAGACATCCACTGGACGAGATAGAACCTTCTCAGTCCGTTGCTAAATGTACACGACATCAAGAAAATGAGGAGGAGGCAAGACCATCACATACACAGCCTGCCTCCCAGACTACCATGCATGTGATCGTGGCTGAGGATGAGGACGTCGTGAAATTAGACGTGCATTTTCTTGTTTGTAATTGAAATACTTGTGTTAAATTAATATATGATATGATACATGATATGAGATTGATGGAAGTTTTATATGATATATTAGTTGGTATTATTGATTTCAGTTTGTGTATCGATATGTTGTGGACTTGTGTTTGTGTATTGGATGTGATATAGTTTTATTGATGTGTTGGATTGAGTTTGAATATGTATTTTGATATATTGTGTATTGAGTTTGGGGATTGATATGTTGAGTTGGATTAAGATTGTGGATCAGATATATTGAGATTGAGATACGTTGAGATTGAATTGAGTTGAAATTGAATTGAGTTGGGACGTTTTTTATCTTGTACAGAAATCTGTGTTTGCAGTTTCTGCTGGTGGCTGTAACTAGAAATGCGACCTTGCCAATACCGCACTTCTAAATGTTGTAAGTTGTTGAAGGGTAGAAATCCGGCCTTGGTAAGGCCGGACATTTTTAATGCACAAAAAATGTCCGGCCTTGGTAAGGCCGGACTTTTTACATTATAGAAAATTAAGTCCGGCTTTAGAAAGGCCAGACTATTTTTTCATTAAAAAAAAGCCCGACCTTGTCAAGATCGGACTTTTGTGAGCCATTTGCGCTGCGCCACGCTGGCGCCACAGTCGAACGTTGGCCGACGTGGAGCCAACATGACGGAGGGAGGTCTGTTTTTACAATTATTTTTGGTGGGAATTTATTTTTATAATTATTTTTAAGATAAGGATTAATTTAAAATTTTGTCCATTTGTTTTTGGAAAATATTGTGTTCAAAATACACCTTACCATCTGCATATTTTCACAAACATCCTTGTGTTTTTCGAATTATTTTACAAATACACCTTTTTGGCTCCTAACAAACCTTAAACAGAATGCTAATGAATTTTAACATTTTCTCCCAAAAAATGAATTTTAACAAATTAAATCAGGGGACCGATTAATTTATATTATTTACAAGGTTAGGCTCAATTTAACAGTTTTATTGCAATTATAGTAAGCATATCCTTCTTGTTTATCTATATTTGTGTTAAGTTTAATTCAGCTATGTTTGTTTTTTCTGAAATGGCATTTATATATAGAGCGTTTTCCTCTGTATGTTATTATAAAAATTAAGTGAACTATATTCTAATTAACATATAAGGAAGTATTTGTGAGATACTCAAGAAGAGAAGATTAAGAAATATACATAAGGCAAGATGATGCTATTATCGAAAACATGCCAAGTTCACGCACAAACAATCCTTAATTGCATATGCTTACTTGCAGTGTGATTGTTTGAATGAAGAAACTTAGACCCTCCTTTTATCTCAAAAAAAAAGGATTTGGAAATAAATAGAAATCACAAAAAAAAAAAAAAAAAAATGGCACACATGACAGATCACACATCCAGCTGCTCTTCCAATTTCAGAAGGCTTGTATGCAACTATAAGCAAAGCCTGGGATCCTTTCTCATCACTAGAAATTTTGTACCAAGTCTCTGCAGATTAATACAGTAATCCTGGGCAGCACTCTAATATTCTTTCCCATCAACGAGAGACTCAATTTTTCTTCCAATTCTGTACAGCTAGATGACAAAATAACACTCAGAAATGCAAGAACGATAAGTTGATAACTCATCCTAGACCATGACATAGTAATGCAATGGCCGAATTGACACTAAGAAAAGCAGAACAAGGTTTTTTTTAACACAACTTTTAGAACACTCAAATCAATTTCCCTTGTCAAACACAATACAGTTTGCCAAAACAAATTCAAGTACGAGAACGATATACAAAGCTGTTGGTGGGAATCAGGAAGACTGAAGATTATACAATATTTGCAATTTGCGTTTATCCGTAGGCCATGACAGGTTTCAGTTGCAAAAGAGAGATCCCAATACCACAATTGGCAGCAGTATATATTCTTCAGCTGCAGCACCCCCCAGCTTGAGAAGTGGTGCCATCTCTTCCTCCAGGTGGCCCTTGGATCCCCCCATATCCAACTTTGATACCATAAGACTGGGAAAAAGAAATAAAACAACAAATAAAAGTGGTGTAAACAAAAGAGATCTAAGGTACATAAAGACAATGATTTGAGAAGTAGAAAATGAAGATCAATTAATCAGTCATAAGCAGCTAGTACTATTAGATGTTTATAGAAATTAATTAACAAACAAAGAACCTTGATGATGAAGCACGTTACATTGATGATAAAGCACATTGTCATCTATCCAATGTAAATTGCTTTTACTCATTGAATGAACCCTTTTTCATCAAAAATCCCTCATAAAGATAATCTAATGTCAAGGATACAGAAGAACCAAAACCATACTGTCCGTATGCTGGTATTCATCTGTTAAAAATCGGTACTAGAGAAGGCACATCAGCTTGTTGCCTCAAGGTTCATTCAATATCCTAGTTATGTGTCATGAGTGATATTCTAGAGTACTTACAATTACAATAATAAATTTTATATAGAAACTAATTTATGGTAGAAACATTACAGCATTGGCCCAACAATTGACAAAGGTTAGTGTCAATCACAAATGTATAAATCTGTAAATTGACAGAAACAATATATCTTTCACTTGCAGTTCTGAATTCCGGAAGCATAAGAAACTATAAAAGGGAAATTATTTTATCTGATGGAGTGGATTTTCTTTACAAGATTCCCTACCGTACATGTAAGAACATAAAATAACTTGAAAACAAAAATTAGGAAACAGAACAAAGAAATATGGAACATGCATGCTCATTGCATAAGGACACTGTTCATCAAACTACGGTAGAATTCTCAATAATGAGAGATGAGGAATTCAAAGTTCCATTACAGAACCCACAAAGAGAAAGGCTAGGTCACTTATAATGAGTCAGAGGAACTGAAATGGCCCGAGGCCTGGCTCAGTAGTAAGGGATGGGCTTGGGTAATCCAGGTCCTAGGTTCAAGATTGGGCTTGTCCTTTGGTCAATGAGAAGAGAGGCCATAAATAAGTATATGTGCATAAATGAGGTCCATAAATGTTGATGCCATTAAACATTAAGAATTGGACTAGAGACCCCTAGTCCAATATGTTTTCAAGATAATCATATTGCTTGAAGATGCTAATTGACGGGGACGTTGACGATCCAGCTACGACTTGGAAGACTTATTCGGCAGGAGACGAAAACCCTGAGTTAGATCTGTTCATAGTAGATTTTATTAGTAGCTTTTATTAGTTGTGTGTGCATGTGCAGTGCACGAGTAGTCTTTTATTATTTCTTTTATTCCTTATTTGACACACAAGTAGTGCATGTGGCCTCTTTCTATAAATACTCTGTAGGATTTTGTTTGAGGGATGAGCTATTGAGAAACTTTGAAATCCTAATTTGTGTTTTTAAAATCTTTATGTGCGAAGCATAAAGTGGGTGAGAGATTTACTTACGTGCAAAACCCTAATTTTCTAATTTCTTCACCAATCCCTTCACAAACCCTAATTTTCCTCTTCCGTCATGCGTCACTAATGCCTTGGTGCTCTATTGTGAAGTAGGGCTTAACAATTCAAGGCACTTTTGTTTACAACATGCTGCCACTGTATGTCTTAGGTTTGACAGGAATCAGTTTATTATTTATAGTGTAGCCGCAGCAAGGAGAAAAGAGAAGAAATAAACACCAAGCAAAAACCAAAAAAAACACAGAATAAATGATCTCATTGTACCCTACACGCTAGGGCAAACTAAGCAAGGAAAGCAAAAAATAAAAATAAAAAATAAAAAATAAACAAATAAATAAATTACCTCATTGGATACATCAAAGACCCCATCCTGGATCTTCTTGTAGATTGTTGCTGCTGTGCTAATGAATGCCTGAATTGATTTTGAAGTCAAATTATTAAACCAAAAAGGACAACAAAAAATACTCTTTCTAGCATAGAAATTTGCAAGATTTCACTTACCTCCTCAACATTTTGTGCAGTCTTGGCAGAGGCTTCCATGAAGATCAACCCATGCTCTTTAGCAAACTGCTCTCCTTCCTCCGTGCTGACAGCTCTCCTGTGAGCTAGGTCACACTTGTTTCCAATCAGCATGATTGTCATATTAGCATTTGCATGTTGTCTTGCATCTTCCAGCCAGCTCGCAAGATGATTAAATGTTTCCCTCCTGAGTATAAAATGAAACAGTATAATGGCCTTGAACATCATACAGATAATTAAATAATTCCAACCTGGCATGCAACTTCCAGCAAAGAAGTTTAAATGATTATTTATTAGAAACAGAACAAATACCTGGTAATATCATAGACCAACAGCGCCCCAGCAGCCCCTCTATAATAGGATCTTGTAATAGATCGAAAGGATTCTTGTCCTGCCTGCAAAATTAGATAAAATTTAAGAGATTACCCTGCAAAACTAGATGACGAAGAAAATGATTGCATTACAGCAAGCGACGAGAAGATCATTCACTGATTTAGAAAAATATTCATGCAGCAGGAATAGCATGTTGATATTAGTCTACTTGCATTTTCCTGTGAGTACAGTATACATCCATTCATTTTCTACCAGACTTCACGACACCATAAGCTGATTGATTGAATGATACTTAACCGTCTCTAAAAGCTAATAAAAAGGATTCACACTTAATATACCTTCTGAGATAATAAACCTTGAACCTGGGAAGTAGGTGCCAACAGGTAGGGTCCATGCTGGTTTAGGATCTGCATAAGCCTCACCTACTTTGCACCTTGTTCTCACAGCACACAGGAAAGGTGCAAACCCAAATAAGTTTTATCCATGCCCATAGCATGAATGCTCTTAATAAGCCAAGACCCGATGAATTCGTTTTAGAAACAAGTTTTATTCAAATACAACCTAACAATGAAAACTTTTGACATAACATTCAACAAAGATTTTCATCACAACATTTTTCTCTGTTAAGTACTAAAGAACAAAGCAGTTGTAACTGTTTGTTATGTGATGATCACCTCGAAGTTATTATAACAATTTGCAAAACCTTCTCAAACCCAGAAGTATATACTACCATATAATGAAGGCCTGAATTGACTTGCTATTACTAAATCCTCAATCGTCATCTAAGCCTTTTCCTATCAAATATGGGTTTGCCTAGAGAAAAAAGCTCCATATAAGAAGGCTCCAGCAACTGATTTGACAAAATTTTATGATTGGCTGCCAAAATCATGTTAACCATCAACATTGGCCTAATTCTCCGCTGATGAAACTATGGGCAGCAAAAGGGCTCTCCATAGAACCTAGCAGGCCAAGCGGCCGGTAGCGAAACCTACCTCATTGGTTATTGGTTATGTAGTTTAAGTTCATGCAACTACAGAGCAACTCTCCAAAATTCTCGTGGATTAAGAAAGAATCCATAATAAGAGGAAAGGTTATAAATTTGTCATAGGGAACTGCATTTCATCAAGGCTCTTACTTAGTAATGGCAATCATAATTGCATGAGCTTAAATTAAACACCTTCTACCAACTGACCATGGAGGTTATAAGATATGCCCTTTCCTACCCTTTAACTAGGTAAAATATCAATATGCCAATGCCAGTCAGTTGTAGTTAGTAGTCAGTCATCAACAACAACAACAACAACTAAGCCATTTGTCCCAAGAATTTGGGGTAGGCTACATGAACCAAAAGAGAATTACGCCGGATCGAGCACATGGATCAGCTTTCTCCACTCATTCCTATCGAGCAATATGCCTTCACTAAGACCTTTAGCCTCTATATCTTGTCGTATTACCTCCATCCATGTCGTAGTTAGTAGTCAGTCATCATTGTTTTTTATTTTTTATTTTCCCTCCATACCCTACGATATTTTCACAAGGAATGATATATACAATGTGTTTGACTCATAAGGATTTATATACTCATTTCAACTGAAGAACTTGTCCTTTGATGAAGGCACATCTTAAAGCATACCCTTAGAATACTTCTAAATCTTTGCCCTATCCACCACAAATTTATTCATGGAACTCAACGCTAGTCAAAAGTTAATACATTATTAAGTTTCCAGTTCAAAAACTATACAAATACTGTACAAATAAATTATGAGAACAGAAGATTCAAAACTGAATGTATGATAATCCCCCAAAAAAAAGGACTGTATAAACAATACATGAGTTATTCAATTATCATCACTTGAAAATAAAGTTTATTCAATTATCATCACTTGAAAATAAAGTGATTACTTGGTAAGGAACAGGAACCTTGCACAGTATAAAGGGATCACAGCAAAAGATAACTCATACTTAAGAATATAGGTAACAATAAAAAACGAACCGTATCCCATATCTGTAACTTTATGGGCTTGTTATCAATTGTAATCATCCGAGCCCCAAATTCAACACCAATTGTCAAGTCATGCACAGGTTGAAACCTCTTATCAGTGAACTGAAGAAGAAGGCATGACTTCCCAACCCCTAAAAAGAAGAAAAGAAAACATAACTCGTCATATCAATAAGTTTGCTTAAAAGACATCGGACGTTAAAGCACTAAAGAAAGCCAACTCATATGAGAAGAAACTGAGATAGCAAAGGGAAAATCTCCACCACTTGATCGAACGGTGATGCAACTAACTATTCACTAAAAACCAAAGAGTCAACAATAGTTTGCTCCCATGAAAAAAAAAAAATTAACTCGAAAGTTGCCAGTGCATATAAGATAGAAAATTTAATAACTTGTGGAACATGGACATTTATTGGTAAGAATAATTCATACAACAATTAGTTATCTATGTTAAGAGCATGATGATGACATCAGCTTCATGAAACATGCAGTGTTCCATTTAGCAGCGATTTGTTTCGACTGAATAGGATATAAAACACGGAAATCACTAGACGCGTGTAGTGTAGCAGTGATATTTTGTCCTGGAATTCTCTTTCCATCACTTGTTAGGATGAAATGGATCACCTTTTGCTCGATTTGTGAGCACATTTAGCAAAAACAACAATTGAGAGCTTTGGATCTTGGAAATTGCCCGGGATTAGGGTAACAATAATAATAAATTAACAAATTTAAATGAATCACTGAGAGGGCTTGACGTGATGACAACTGTCTTTTCTGTCTCACATTTCCATTTACATTCAATTCTAATTAAAGGAAATGTTTGGTGACAGGAAAATTCACCTGAACATATTTCCTGTAAACCAAAACACCGAAAGAGCAATTCAGCGGTCGGAAGACTTCCACCACATGTCAGAGCATGAAAACCACTTCATGTGATCCTATAGGTCCCTTACAAGTATGGAACTGGCTTTAACAATCAAGGCAGAATAATCCAAATCTACAACATTGAACCTTAGGCTCTCAACCAAACTTCAAACCTCGAAATTGATAACAAGGCCTGAGTTAAGTGTCTTTAGCTAAGAAAGGCAACGATTGAACCCCTAAAACCAAGCGGTCAGAGAAAGTGATCTTATTGGTGATAAGATTAAGCTCGTGAAATTGGGGACCAAGGACCCCTGGACTTGGGAGAACTAGTGATCATGTCAGCTGGGGCCTATAATTTGTGCCCAAGAAATGAACTATTTCACATGGAAAGCTTAAACTTGTCATGAGAGATTCTGAGTTAATCTCAGAGGTTACACTAGCCGTGCAGTTTATTGTAACCAGTAATGTAGGCCTTACACTGACCAACAATTTTAGGGGCCAAGGCAGCTTCCTCTTTAGCCAAAATTGCCTTCATTCAATACTATTCATATTCTTGTGTACGCTTAAGAGTCAATCAAAAAGCATAATAATTTTAAATCAATTACTGTAACCATATATATATATATATATATATATATATATATATATATATATATATATATATATATATATATATAGAGAGAGAGAGAGAGAGAGAGACTTGTGCCATTCCAGAAGGATTCGAAGCCAAATCCTTTACACTCAAATACAACCCTACAACATCCGAATGCAACATCCATTCTGTTAAAGTTGATCTACATTGTTTCAAGTAACTAAAAATTAAAAATAAAAAATCCATTCTGGTAGCCTTCCATGAGATCGTCACCCCTCGGCAACCATCATCGCCACCGAGGATTCGAACCCGCCACCTCTCCCTTCCCTCGCCAACAGCACCCAAGCTCGTGCTCGAACCCACGCTGGTCGCACCTGTGCGTGAGCCCAGGCCTGCCGCCAGACATCACCACCGCCTTGTTTCTCCACCCCATTGTCGACGGCGATGCCACACAGCCGTTGAGTCCTGGTTTTCGCGTCGAACAACATCACATGAGTAGAAGAGGTTGAGAATTTAAATGGGTCTCAAAAGGCAACCCGACCTGCCTCAAGAAAGAAGGAAATCGGGTTTAAGTCATAAACCCGCAAAGAAGCAACCCAACCCGCCTGCTACAGTACCAAAGCGGGTTCAGAACAGCAAACAGACCTGTTAAGAATCAGGTTTCATTTTTGGGTGATATCTCGACGATCCGAAGTCCGATTGGGATGATTTTCGAGTTGTTGAGTTTGTGACGACAAGCTTTACGCATCGGCATCCTCTACAAGTCACTGAGATCTCTGTGATCCTCAATAGGTAACTTTCTTTAATATGGTCTATTTATTTGTGAGTTGATATCTGCCTCTATTTATTTATCAATTTAATTTGTTGGCACAAATAGTGAGATTGTGAGATCCTATTTATCCTGTGTTTGTTAATAATCTATATTGATTGTACAAGCTTTTGTCATTGTAACTGAGTAGTTGTATCATTTTATTTTAGATTTAGAACGGTGCGACCGCAGTTGCACGTTTTGTAAAATACATCTGCTTACGTATTAGTTTTAATTGTTTTCCTACTCAGATCGTTATGTTGGTGAAACGTCACGAAGTTTTGTCCTATCACTGATTTCTGATACACGCATCACCGTTTCACGTCAAGATAACTACATGAAAACTAGAACCTAGGCAAGCAGATAGTAGTAAAACAGAAGTTCTCCTGAAAACACCAGATACCATATTTACACCATGACAACAAGAAGTACAAAAATTCATAAACAGCCATTTCTGCAACAAGAGCTTAAGAAAGCTTCTCTTGCTAAATAAGGTATATATGAGGCCTTAGTAAAGCAAATTAAGATTATCTTTCAACAAAACGGGAGCAGTAATAATACAAAGGAAAGGATACAAGTACTAATATTTTTCCTTCTTCTGTCTCCTTTTTCTCTAATAATAAATAGCTCAACCAGTTGCAATCAATTTTAAAGGTTCAAGTCAGTTCCCTAGACCTGAAAAATGCTAAATCAGACCCAAAGAAACAAAGTTCTGACAGTTTGAAGTTTTGTTCCCATGTAGAAAAGGTTATCATAATAAGCATCACACTACCTTAGTGTAAACAACTGCCATCTAGACCCACAAAAGAAATATTCTTCTAACATTTGGAATCCTAGGTAGGGAGGCTTTGGGGGACAGCCTTTGGTTGCACCTCAAAAAGGCCAAAGTGCAGCCTAGATAGGCTCCAGGTTTTGAGGGACCTCTTCAACACACCTCAAGAATAATTAGAAAAGGAGAGTAATACCAGGACACTCCATTTTTTTCGCGTCGGCAAACACGGCATGATACCTAAGCCTTGTTTGGCAAGTGGAGTTACCAATTTTTGATCTCTTGGAAAGAGTTAGCAAGAATTAGCTCAATTCTTGAGCTAACTCCACAAACAAGGACTTAGACACCCATTCACCTGATTCACACATGATTCATGTGAAAAGGAAAAAGAACTTTGGAATCATTGTAACCCCAAAAAATGGGAAATGATTAGGAAGATATGAGACGATCATGAGCGAAGAATAGAATACAAAAGCTGACAAGTGACATGTCTTTTTTACTACAACAGCCATCCAAACCTGTCTCATTCTTTCTTTTTAACTATATCAATGCCATTATAGATAAATAGATGGTGTTAAAAGATCCCACTGCTCCTCAAATATGAGAGAAATGATGATAATAATAATAATAGTTACAACGATAAAATTAACAATAATGTATCCATGTCCTTGTATCTTGCTTTTTAAAAGTTATGCTGTCACAAATTTGACACCCATGTTCTTGTCTAGATAAAAGAGAGCAAACATAAAGAAGAAAACGGAAAGGCTGAGAAGGTTTCCTAGTTATTATCTAGAAGTTTCTTATTGTGAAGAAAACTACCATCCCGGAGCTCTGAATGCTCGCTCCTACCTTATGGTGGCAATTATTCTCACAATCCAATGACACCATATGCAAACCTTGGGTGCACAGAATACCCAAACAATTTATCAATCCAATAACCAACCAGCCTAAAGCCTTGATAGGTTAACTATAGATTTCCTCAAAACCTCATTGCATAAAAAGTAAAACCATTGTACAGATCGAATATGTTATCCAAAATTTTGTCCCAGAAAATTGTAATGCCTTCTGTCAGAAGGGTGAGGCAGTATTTACCAAATAAAATTCTACTGTATTGTCTATGAACCTAAATCTTATAAAGTGCCTTAAGGTACAGGTACGAAACTTCGAAGGTCAAGCTGAAGAAGTATATTATCTCTGTAGGAATAACACTTTGAAGGATGTTTTCTATCCTGGGAATTTCAAGTCCCTGACAGCCCTGACTGCTTGTTATTCAGTGAAGGCTTGAAGCTCAATGTTGTACATGAACATGTTTATGGAGTCTCATTAGAGTATGCGCACTTATTGATTATGATATTTTACTTGGGGTATATTATCATCACTTCTTTAAGCATCTACATAATCTTGTTAACAATCTATCAACATGCCAAGATTCGTTTACACCATCATGCTGAATAGATCGATCAATAAATCTCAAAATGTAGCAAGATCCCTAAAAGCATGATTCTGAATTAAAGATCACAACAGTAACATAATATTTCACAGCAAATTCAACCTTCCTAAATCCCAAATCAAATTGCAAAGAAATTTACAAAAATTGCAATTTAATAAATAACCCTAAAACTAGAATTGATCGAATCACAGAGAATTCAAACCGAGGCGAAAAAGAGAGAGAAATCTACCGGTGTCTCCAATTATGATGTACTTGAAGAGGTAGGCGTACGACATCTTCCTTCGAAATCCTAATCGGATCTTCAGAGAAAAATCAAGCAATGGACAGATCGATCTCTAGCAGGATCTTAAGAGAGGAGGAGGAATGAGAGAGAAGAGAGAAAAGTTTTCCTTTTACAGAGAAATTACGGTTTTGTTTCTCGTTTTTTGGGCCATTTTTTTTGAAAAAAATACAAATTTTAAAAATAATTTCAAAACCCAACCTCCTCTAAAATAAAAATATTTTCAAAAACTGACCCTAACGCGTCACGTCGACGGATAGGGGGGTTCGGCCCACCAGCATGATGACCGCGCTGGTGGAGGTCAGTATATTCTATGTTCAGGATTGGTAACTCCAGACATGCACTCTATTTTTTTTTAATTGATTTTCTTTGTCCAGTATTGTCAACTCCAAACGAAGCAATTTTGTCTTTTTAGCTTTTTTCGACACCGGACAAATAATTTTAACTTCTTTGGGCCTTTTTCTTTGTTTGGGGTTGACAACCCCGGAAAAAGAAAAAGCCAAAAAAAAAAAAAAAATTTGAGTTTGCTTTGTTCGGAGTTGCCAACCCCGGATAAAGAAAAAACTGACAAAAGAAAATTTAAAATTCTTTGTTCAGGGTTGCCAACCACGAACAAAGAAGACTTGGGGAAAAATTGAGAGCCTCAACTCTCTTATACTAGTGTAGTGAGTCCCACGCGGCTTCTTTTATACAGTCGGCCTCTTTCTCTCTTCCTCTGAATTCAGTTCCTCCATCTCTCTGCCCTAATCCAACCCCTGCCTCTTATTGTCGACCGTGTCATCGCTCGGCAACATTGCCTATTGCTCATCAAGCTCGTCACCAATGAGATCCCTCTCTCCCTCGGTCCATTCTCTCTTTCCTTTCTGTCTCTCTTACTCTCCTCTATCTCCTCTTCCCCCAATCAGATTAGACCCCCTTGCCCTAACCCCCGCCCCTCTCTGTCTTTCTCTCTCTCGTTCTCTCTACCTTCCCTTTCTGTAACACCCTATTCCCAGAATATTAACTTAGATACGTATTCAGATTTTTCGATCGTATTTTTTTATTTACTTTCTGTATTTGTTTTTGTTTTATAATTATTTATGCGATTGTTTGCGTTGGATCCGAATTTGTGGACTTTGAGACAGTTGAACCAGGACCCGATCCTAATGTATTGTTCGATTTGATCCTTCTGATAGTCAAATTTGACCAATTTTAGTTTCAAACATCATTTTCCAATATTTTGGATTTTTCATGATTTTCTGGAATTTTTCCGAATTAAATTGTAAAATCTTCAAAATCAGTATCGACTAATTTTGCTGGCAGATTCCAAGATTTTTAGTTTATAAACGGAGATGAATTTCTAAAATCCGCTTTCGCATTATTTCTTAGAATCACATTTTCTATCTTAATATATTTTGGTATTTTTTTGAATTTATCGAAGGATTTGGTATTGCTGAGTATCATTGGTAGACTCCAGAATTATTAAATTGAAAACAGGATTTTATTTCTGAAAATCGATTTCATATTATTCCTCAGAGCGATGCTTTCTACCTCTGGGTATTTTTGGGGATTTTTTTGAATTTCTCAAATTTCATCGCATTATATTATTTTAATATTTTAATTTGAGTTTTCCAGCTTCCCCCCACTTCCTGGCTTGCCATGTGGCACATGCTCACGCACAAAATATCTACCCTATTTAATAACTTTCTCTTTCTCTTTCTCTTTCTCTCCCTCTCTTTCTTTCTCTTCTTCTCCCCCTTCTTCTCCCTCTTCAGCCGACCGCCGCCCTAGACCCAGCGGCGTCGCGCCGTCGCCTCCTCCGACGACCACGACGTCGGCGACCCCAGCATCGATGAGCCCCTCCTCTCTCTCCCTTTCTCCTTCTGCCCTCTCTCTTCTCTTTTTCTCTTCTCTCTCTTTTCTTTTTCTCTCTCCCTCATCTTCGCCTTCCTATCTCTGATCTGGGCCTCCTACGGCTAGATCCGCCGCCGGCCGCTCCCCTGGCGGCCATCCCTCCCCTACTCTCTCCCCCCTCCTTCCCTTCCTTCTCCTTTCTCTTCTTCTTCCTTCTTTTCTTTTTTTTCCTTTTCTTTCTGTCTCTTTCCTCTCTCCCTCTCCTCCCCTATGTCTGTGACCACAGCGGCAGCACTGTCGCCGACCTCCTGGCCGGCCGTCACGCTGGCCAGCTCCCTCTCTAGATCTCCCTAGAGCTCTCTTTCTTCTCCCCTCTCTCTTCTTTTTTTCTCTCTCCCTCACCCTTCTCTCTCTCCGTCAGAGGGCTGCTGGGGGCCGAGCCGCCACCTCCTGGCTGGCCATGGCCGGCCACCCCTCTCCTCTCTCTCCCCTCTCTCCCCCCTTTTGCGTCTCCTCTCTCTGTTCCTCTCTCTTCTCTCTCTATGTGTGTCTCTCTCTGTCTCTGTCTCTCTTTCTCTTTCTCTCTTCTCTCTCTTGCATGTCTCTCTCTATGTTTCTCTCTTTGTCCCCTCTCTCTTTCTCTCTCTTCTCTCTCTTTACGTTTCTCTCACTCTCTCACTCTTCTTTCTCTTCTCTCTCTGTTTCTCTCTCTGTCTCTCTGTATCTCTCTCTACAAATAAAACTCTCTCTTATAATAGTGGGATCACTCGGGCCCGTGCACATGTATTGGAATTTTGGGAAATTGCGGTTATTTCGGAGGTTTATAGGCGAGTGTCCTCGCCTTCTTATTTGGTTTTCTCACTTCGTCGGGTCGACTTGTATTATATTCTGTATTTTAGGATTGTATTCGTATTTTGTATTGGGTTGTGACCTTATATTTATACGTGGCCGAGTGCCCAGGATTGTACATGTATTATAACTGTGATGAATATTTGTACTAGGGTAGTTTATTTCATGTACATATCTGCAAACACCGCTCCCAGAATACGTACCTAGTTGCGTATTCGTATTTTCTGATCGTATTTTTCGATTTACTTCCTGTATTTATTTTGTATTATGAATTATTTATATGATCGTTTTGTCTTGGATCCGGATTCGTGGACTCAGAGTCTGCTCTTCTCTGAACCAGGGACCCGATCCTAGTGTCTTACTCAATTTGGTCTTTCCGGTATTCAGATTTGACCGATTTTAGTTTCAAACATCATTTTCCAATATTTTAGATTTTCTATGATTTTCTGGAATTTTCCTGAATTAAATGGAAAATCTTCAAAACCGGTGTCGACCAGCACCGCTGACCGATTCCTAGATTTTTAATTTACAAATGGAGTCAAATTTTGAGAAACCGCTTTCACAAATTTGCTTAGAATAATATTTACTATCTTAATTCATTTTTTGGGAATTTTCAGAATTTATCAGATTTCTGCCAGATTTGGTGTCGACCGATATTGGCGGCCGATTCCAGGATTTTTAATTTAAAAACTATAAAGAATTTCTTGAAATGGATTTCACCATGATTCTTAGAATAATATTCTTGATTTTTGAGAATTTTTTGCGGGTCGTTCCGAGATACTTGATTTTCGGACGATTTCGGTATTTTTCCGAAAGTTTTCCGCATCTGCAACCGAATCCCGAGAATCCGCTACTCTAATTATTTTCACTTTTTCTTCCAAGAGAATATCTTCTTTTTTTCATTTTCTTTTCCTTTTTCCATTTTCTTTCCTTCCTTTTCCTTCCACCAAATTCTCCAAACTTCTCCATTCTTCCATTATCTTCTACATTCTTCCTCCAAAAATATCTCCTTTCCTCCAAAATATCTTCTCCAAAATATCCAACTCCTCTCCCATCACCATGGCCGGCCATAGAGCCACCTCACCTCTCCATTTTTACAAAAAACCCCCTCCCTAAAACATTTTTACATCTCCTTCACAATTCCAAATCCTATATAAACCTTTCCTTCTCCTTTCAACTTCATTTTCTCTTCACCAACACCTTAACTACCACCAACTCCTCCTTCATCTCCACCACAACAACAACTACTACAACTTCTCCAACTTCCTACCTTCATCTTCTTCCTCCTCCATCTCCATTTAAAGCACCACAACTTCAACAACTCCACCAAAGCCTTCACCTTCTCCTTTACCTTCTCCAAAATACCACCACCATCAAAACCCTCCACAAACCACCACCCCATCACTACATCAAGAGCCGACCACCTCCTTTGGATTGGGGCCGAGCTCTTCTTCGTCGGTAATATCTCCGATGATTATTCCGGTAATCGTTCGCGATTATTCCGGTAATCATTACGGTGACGATTACAACGACAAACAACTAACATCACCATCACCTCTACTATTTTCCACCACCATCTTCACTTCCACCATCACTTTCACCATCACAACACCACCTCCATCTCCACTACTTCAACCTCCAAACATCACCTCCTTCACCTTCTTTTTCATTACTCCATCAAAATCCAACTCCTCCACCAAATAACACCACCACCAAAGCAAGCACCTTTCCCTTTCTCTCTCCCTCCTCCTCTCTGTATATTGCTGACGCGGATCTCACCCCCGCGTCCAGGCAACGCCTTAACGCGGATCTTCGCGTTCTTGGCATCTGTTTAAACGTGGCCTTCGCGTTCTTGTACCGACGCAACGCGGAGTCCATGCCCGCGTCTGTGTCCCTTTCATGTCTGCACGACGCAGAGCTAATGCCCGCGTCTGTGTTCTTCTCATGCTAACGCGACGCGGAACCCATGACCGCGTCCGCGTTCTTCTCGTGTCCTGACTTGAACGCGGGTCTCGAACCCCGCGTTTGTGGCACCTTTGCGACGCGATTCCCGCGTCTGTGACTCCCGCGTCTGCGACTCCCGCGTCTCACTCTCAAAACCCGCGTCTCCCTGTGCACTCTCTCCTTCCATATACTTCTCTCTCTAGTTTTCCTCTCTCTTTCTCTCTCTAACTCTTTCTCTCTCCTCTTCACTTATTATATTTATGGCGCGTACGCGAGTTCCATGGATTTCAGAGTTTTCGGTTCTTCCGGAGTTTTAGGCGAGTGTCCTCGCCTCCATTTGGGTTTCCCGGCTTTGTCGGGTCGACATGTATTTTATTCCATGTTTTCATGTATTATGTATTGGGCTGAGTCCCTATATTTGTGTATGGCCGAGTGCCAATGACTGGACATGTATTGCTTTGTGATGAATGCTTGTATTAGGGTAGTTTAATTCTTGTACATATACCATGCCTGTGTTGTATTTTACTGCTTTATACCATGCGTGGCCGACCCTTCGTGGTCGTTGGACTCTGGGTTTTTGCCCACTCCTGGGATGGCTAGTAGCCACCGAGAGTGCGCTTAAACCCCGAGCGTACTTGACTTCCGGACCCTTCAGCCTCCGGTCTCTCACGATCTCGAAAGGGAAGTGATTGGGACCGACAGGTCTCTCCGTCCTTCAGCCTCCGGTCTCTCACTATCTTGAAAGAGAGGTGATTGGGACCGTCAGGTTCTTCAGCTCCGCCTGGTTATCATGATCAGCACTCAGCACTTTACCACTAGATTCGTCTAGGCGAGAGGCTGCCGGATTTTCTACTCGCACCTTAAGCCGAGTTGTCCCGGTAACCTTGCCAGACGCTCCAGTGTTAAATACTGTTTGCTATCTGTGCCTCCAGCTTGCTTAGCTCCGCTTGGTTGTGCTCAGCTACTACTCTATAATCATGCCACGTATTTACCGATATGTTAACACTTGCTATGCCATTACTTCATACCTGTCATTTACATGCTACTATTTAACACCTGTTTGTATCACCTGACAACTGAGGTGTTATCACCTGACACCAGACATGCTACTACTTGGCAAGGCCCCTTGTTATGACATGACTTGCCATCCGGACTAATATCAATCTCTTGACTTGATTGGTCACCTGCCAAATATCATCCTCCTGTCATGCTATCACTTGACACACGGCATGATATACTTGACCTGTGATTATCTCATTTACGGGAATACTACACTTGTTATCCTGCATTACATGCAGTGACTTGAATCTTGTACTTGTTATCCTGTATTATATATACAGTGACTTGAATTTATAGTACTCATGTATTCCTGAATTCCTGATCATGTCTTGTACCTGCTATTCCCGTAAATTTGATAACTACCTAATAAACCATAAAACTGGACAACTTACATTGGGTCGGGGGAAACTTGCGGCTATCAATACGTGTTCGTGTTTACAGTGGTATTAGGCATGTTGTGCAACTAAAACTTCCGGTCTGACCTGTGGGCCTCCAGGGGACCGAGGGGAGAGCTGGCTCCCTCCTTCCTGGTACCATCTTGATAAGGGCATCCATAAGACCCTCCTGAATCGCCTTGCGGTAGGTTCCGTCACCAAGCAACGAAACATCCTGGGCCGTGGTCCCGGGTATGCACGGGACCCACTGTAAACATTGTTCGTTGATACCCCCGTTGGTTTCCAATAACAACCTTGCTTTACTCAGATGTGGATATATGTGTGCTGGGACGCTAGTTCACATATCTAGACATCAGGGTAAGACGAGTAATAATAATAATAAAAAATGCTAACTATGGATCCGTTGTATGCTTTACCGAGCTTACTTCTATTGGGTTTTACATCGGATTTCTAGTTTTATGATTATTATCATATTCGCTGCTCATACCCTGCTTTATTCCTTGTGTTCCATTCCATCAGTCTCATGTTCCTATCTTACCATACCATGAGTACTTCCTGCTTGATATCACTTGTCATATATCTACCTGCCTATACATGCTTATGCTCACGACACGATTTTCAATGCATGATTATGATTCGGTTTTATCGATACACTTGTACTTATCTCAGCACGCCATCTGGCTTTTGTATCACCACTCGCCT
Organism: Agave tequilana; assembly: GCA_038442645.1. Lineage (NCBI taxonomy): Eukaryota > Viridiplantae > Streptophyta > Magnoliopsida > Asparagales > Asparagaceae > Agave > Agave tequilana. The sequence continues at coordinate 44,168 of JAVJIF010017310.1, forward strand.
GGGGAGTTCTATCTGACTCCCCTGGATCCTCATGTCCAGGTCTTGGAGCTTGGAGCGTGTGGATTCCCCCAGTTGTTGATCAGAGTGGCGCAGCGGTAGCATGGATCTCCAGCAGACCATCTGAAGCTCTATCCTTCCAGGCCCCCCATGTGCGGCTCTAGAGTTTTCTTGTTATAACTCTGAGCCTGTCTTTGTACTGTTCATACATGTACATATCTTTGTAATCTCGCAATTGCGCATATCAGTGATGTAATATTCATGTAATATTGGATCACCTCTGGTGATAACTTTGTAATTGTACTCATGTGTTGGAATGTATAATGCACCACTTGCTTCCGTACTCTGATTCTTGCCTGTACTGATACTTAGCGTATATACGTGAGGGTATTTCGGACCTGCGTATATACGTTGCAGTAACGTCTCCGTACCCGCAGGATCGGGGCGTTACAGGATGGTATCAGAGCCTAGGCTCTCGCATCCTCAGTACGTCCAGATGGCAAATTAGTGGTAAAGAAATTTGCAACTGGATGCTTGAGTCCTGGTTATACAGTCCAACTACAAGTACAGAGTTATCTATTCTTTCTTGATCATCCTTCCTTTGATTCCTTACTTCCATTTTTCCCCTGTTTTGATTTTTCGAAGCCTTTATACCAACATATTGTTGGCCCAAAGGCCCATCACCCTAGTTTTGATGATGATCAACTCATGAAGTTATGTTTACTAATGATCTTGTGTTTAATTAGTGACAGATTCATTATCAAGATCTTAGTAGGTGCATAGCTCAACAAAGGATAAAATGTCAAGATTTGGAGCTAGCACGGTGTGATCCAAGGAGCTTTTGGATCAGGCTTGGACCAAGTCAAGAAGATGAGAAGGCTTCAAGTGAAGACTTCAAGAAGATGAAGACTTGTGTCTAGGTATAAGATTTTGTTTTTGTTTTAGTTAAAAATGTAAAGGATAGATAGTTGGTGGATTGCTCAAGTACATTTACACACACACACTCTTGATTTAGTTTGTTTTAGAAAGAATTTTAACCAAAATCCAAACATGTATTCAAGTGAAGATTTCAAGTGCTTTGTTCATTTTTGGTTTTCATGTATACATATCTTTTATCCAAAATCAAGTTTATGCTTAATACCAAAAACATAGATATTGTATTATGTTTGTGTAGTGGATCATATCCATACACACTATGCTTTAAAAGTATATCTTGTTTTTGTATTTGATGAAGATTTGGAAAAACATGTTTTGGAAAAATATTATTTTGGAAAATACAGTTTTTATCATGAGCCAAATATTTTCAAGTTACAAAAATAGTCCAATCTTTTATAACATGCCTTGATTTTGTGCAAGCATGTTTGTTTATCAAAGTATATTGGTTAAACTATTTTTGTAGATTTTTAAGTATTTTATGGGATTTTATTTAAGCCAAAAAGACCAACTTTTTAATCTCAGAAAACTGTTTCAGGCTTTGTATAAGTCGACTAGCATCCTTTAATAGTCGACTAATATGAAGTCGGCCGACCGGACCGGTCGACCGACATGCACAAACATGCACGCCTTTGTGTACTGGAGGACGGCCGACCGTGCCGATCGACCGCTCCAGAGAGCAGAGCTCTCTGAAAAGTTCGGCCGACCGCACGGGTCGACCGACAGAGAGTTAGACTCTCAGCTCCAGTGGTCGGTCGACCCAGGCGGTCGACCGTGGCTCCAACGGTCAGAAATCCGACCGTTGGCGGTCGACCGTACCGGTCGACCGGCCGCTCTGACAGACCCCAATGGCTAGTTTTCTGGCAGCCTATAAATTGGGGGTTTTGTCATTGTTTTGTTAGAAGATTTTGGAGACTCTTAGAGCCAGTTTTTCCCATTCATTCCAGAGGTTTTTTCTCCACAAAATAGAGAGCAAATATTTCCTATCTAAAGGAAAGTTTTATCAAGAGTTTAAAAGAAAGTCTTTGAGTTTTTCACCACCATTCTCTTCCTTGTTTTTCTCACAATCACTTGAGCTATCCATTGCCTAATCTATCTATAGGATTGTGTTGTGAGAGTTTGTAATTGGTGATCAAAGTGTTGTAGATCACCAAAAATCTTTTCTTTGTTCCTTGAGGAGACGGGCAAGTGTGCTCGTGGCTTTTTTAGGGTTCGGGGTGCGAACTCTTGTTGATTGAGGTGCGGCCTCGGCGAGCCGGTGGGCTTGCGTGTGTACGGGACTAGGGAGTCCGAGGGCTTGTAGGTGTTGCGGCATCGAGGAGAGATCCATTGGGATCTTGCATAGTGGAAATCCTTCGTGTGTCGAAGGCGGGGATGTAGAGCAAGTGTGCTCGAACCTCGAAACAAACCCTTTGTGTTTGCGATTGCTCTCTCTCTCTCTCTCTCTCTTTGTCTCTTGTTTATATCTTGCATTCAATTATTGTCTATCTTTATATGCTTGATATATTCATTTGTGCTTAATTGATATACTTGCGTGGGATTGTTTGCTAACACTTGTATTCAACCAAGAGAGCCAACGCGGCACCTCAACCCATTCAAGGGGAATCTAGAGGAGTTTGTCCAGAGCCCTTCACGGGGATTCGGCAACACTCTTGTGTTATACATAGTGTTTAGTGTAAAAGTTTTAATTAGGTCATAATTGTTTTTAGCTTCCGCATTATTTGCATCATTCGGCATTAAGTGACCATTAGATTAGCCTTCACCTATTCACCCCCCCTCTAGGTGAACCTTCAATTGGTATCAGAGCTTGGTACTCTAATTTGGTCTAACAACCTAGAGTAAAAGATCCTCATTTTTAGGCTAATCACAATATTTTTGTACACACACCATGGACTTCATGTCACCACCTATGTTTGACATTGTTAACATCCATATATGGAAGGTGAAGATGTCCTTGTACCTCAAAGCCTTAGGATTTCATGTCTATCTTGCCACCACTAATAATGCATATTGTTTAAATGGTAAGAATAGTGAGGCTAATACAAAAGCCCTACATGCTTTAAGATCTACCCTAAATGATGTTTATTTATCTAGGGTTGCTAATCTTGATTGGCTTTTGTAGTTTGGAATACCTTGATCTCCCTTGGCGAGAATGAACAATACTATGCGGGGAGCGATTCGGACGTTGGAAGCGACATCTCCAATGTGTGCTACATGGTCCAAGGGGATAACCCCCTTGAGGTAACTTCCGAATCCGAGGATGAGGATAATAACATGTCATATGAAGAGCTTTCTACATTTTGTCAATTATTGCTTGAAAAATATGACATGATTAAGAAAGATAATAAAAATTTGAAAAAGAAACTTGATTGCATGCATATAGAACAAGATTCATTTAAATCTAACATCGCATGCTTAGAAAAAGAGAATGAGGTTTTGAAAAATGAAAATGTTTCCCTTATGACTAAATTAAATGATTTGTGTGAAGGGAACACTATTTTGAAAGATAAAATTATTTTGGTGGAAACTCAAAAGAAATTGTTTTAAATGAAAACAATTCTTTAAAAAGAAAGATTTGTGAAAAGAAAAAGAATTTGTTTCGAAAAAGAAAAAGAAAAATGATCCTTTATCTCATCATGCTTTACATACCACCACTAATGAGATAAAAGTTTTGAAAAATAAAATGGATTGTTTGAGTTCAACTTTGAACTCTTGTGCATTTAACCATACTAGGTTGGAGTCCTTGTTTGCAAAGAAACAAACTCCTCATGTTCATGTACATCACTCTCATCATGCATTTGCTTATGTTGCACAACACGATCACATACATTCACATAAGCATCCTAAGGTGTACAAATGTACACATTGTGACCGCAAAGGCCATTTAGCAAAATATTGTTATGATAGATTAGATCATTTTAATTTTGCTAAGAATAAGAATGTTTGGGTTCCTTACAAGACTAACCCTAAAGGACCCAAGAAAATATGGGTACCAAAACCCCCACCATTTGCTTTTGATGTAGGTGATGGCTCTCACAAAACGTGAGAGGATTGGTGCCTTGGTAGTGGATGCACTTGGACTTGATGGACATACATTTGGATGCATCACTATCAAGGAGTTTTGGTGAAAAGGCCACCATGATTGGAGCTTTGGAGTTGGTAACAAACTCTAAACTCTCATTTTATTTATGTACATGCTAGTTCATTTATAATATTTTGAGCATGTTCATGTTTTGTGTTTTTATGTGCTTCATGTGGTAAAAACATGCTTAGATGTAGTTTTTATCAAAACTTGTATTATACATGTACAAATAGTGAGCTACATTTGTTTTATATAGTTTTGCACTTCATGCTCATTTGTACCCACTATATGCATATGTATAGACTAGTTTTGATGATTCTCTTTTATACATGTTTTGCCAATTTTTATGCTTTACTTCATGTATATGTATTTTTAATTCAAATCTAATAAATATACATGTATACCCGTGAGTCTCTTGCCTTCATGCAAATACATTTGATAGACTCTTTTATGTTTGGGATATGTATGCATATTGTTAGGATTGGATAAATCATACATATACCTAGAAGTTTGTTTGTTTTATAGAAAAATGATTTTTCATGTTTTTGTAAAAATTTGATACATGATCACTTTTGAGCTTCAATGTCTATTTTTATGAAAAATGCTATTTACATGACTCTTATACACTCACATTTTATTCATTTTGTCATGACCTTGTTTCATGAACACCTTTTTTATGAGCTTTATAGATCTTGAGTGTCATATTTGTGTATTTGGTATGATTCATGAAATACATATGCTTTGATTTCATGTTTTGAAGGATTTTTAACTAGTTTTTCAAAAAAATTTATTTTAACTAGTTAATTGTTCTTCATTTGGTAGAGTTTTTCAAACAAAACTTATTTTTCAAATCTATTTTTGAAAACCCCTACCATCTATGGGAGGATGGATGGGCGATTATGCCTTGTATGCTTCATTGAAAATCTTCTATCTTGAGCATATGAAGGGTGGTAGGTTATGAGTTATACACTTGATCTTATTGTTATGTCAATTGGTATCATTGGACTCTTTCAATTGGTATTTAAATTGATAATTTTTGTATATACTCATATTTTTTTTTCATATATATGTATGTATCAAATTCAATTGGTATAATTTTTCATACATATATATGATTTTCATGTGCTTAACTTTCAATTGGCTCACATTTTTAAAAGCACAAAGTTTATGATGAAAAATAAATTTTTTTTCATATGTTTACTATTGGTATCAAAATGCTTCAACTTCATATTTGTTAAATGTCAATTGGTATCAATATGTTTTAAAAAAAATGATTGCTTTCAATTTGGTATCTTAAAAATTTGTTTATTTTACAAAAGCTCTGATACCTTTCAAAATTTTGTTTAAGAAAAATTAAAAAAAAAATATTTTGTTGATATGTTTGATTTGACCCCTTATTGATCTCTTTGTTTATGACAAAACGGGGAGAAAAATTTGTTTGATTTGATTTTACTTTGAACCCTTTGTTGATGAGTGACAAAAGGGGGAGAAGTATTTGAGTTTATATGCATGTTTTCATTGCTTACGAGGGAGAAGTATTTGTCTTCCTTGTTATTTATGCATATATATTTTTGTATTGCAAATAGGAGAAAAAGATTTTGATTTATGCTTGTTGCATGTTTTATCTCCATACTTGCATACATATTCATGTGCCTCATTGCTATATTTATTATTTTGTGTTATGCATGAGTTAAGGGGGAGCTTCTTTGAAGCTTTACTTTAATCCATGCATATATAACTCCATGAGTTTTGTCATCATCAAAAATGGGGAGATTGTTGGCCCAAAGGCCCATCACCTTAGTTTTGATGATGATCAACTCATGAAGTTATGTTTACTAATGATCTTGTGTTTAATTAGTGACAGATTCATTATCAAGATCTTAGTAGGTGCATAGCTCAACAAAGGATAAAATGTCAAGATTTGGAGGTAGCACGGTGTGATCCAAGGAGCTTTTGGATCAAGCTTGGACCAAGTCAAGAAGATGAGAAGGCTTCAAGTGAAGACTTCAAGAAGATGAAGACTTGTGTCTAGGTATAAGATTTTGTTTTTGTTTTAGTTAAAAATGTAAAGGATAGATAGTTGGTGGATTGCTCAAGTACATTTACACACACACACACTCTCTTGATTTAGTTTGTTTTAGAAAAGAATTTTAACCAAAATCCAAACATGTATTCAAGTGAAGATTTCAAGTGTTTTGTTCATTTTTGGTTTTCATGTATACATATCTTTTATCCAAAACCAAGTTTATGCTTAATACCAAAAAAATAGATATTGTATTATGTTTGTGTAGTGGATCATATCCATACACACTATGCTTTAAAAGTATATCTTGTTTTTGTATTTGATGAAGATTTAGAAAAACATGTTTTGGAAAATATTGTTTTGGAAAATACAGTTTTTATCATGAGCCAAATATTTTCAAGTTACAAAAATAGTCCAATCTTTTATAACATGCCTTGATTTTGTGCAAGCATGTTTGTTTATCAAAGTATATTGGTTAAACTATTTTTGTAGATTTTTAAGTATTTTATGGGATTTTATTTAAGCCAAAAAGACCAACTTTTTATCTCAGAAAACTGTTTCAGGCTTTGTATAAGTCGACTAGCATCCTTTAATAGTTGACTAATATGAAGTCGGCCGACCGGACCGGTCGACCGACGTGCACAAACATGCACGCCTTTGTGTACTGGAGGACGGCCGACCGTGCCGGTCGACCGCTCCAGAGAGCAGAGCTCTCTGGAAAGTTCGGCCGACCGCACGGGTCGACCGACAGAGAGTTAGACTCTCAGCTCCAGTGGTCGGTCGACCCAGGCGGTCTCGACCGTGGCTCCAACGGTCAGAAATCCGACCGTTGGCGGTCGACAGCACCGGTCGACCGGCCGCTCTGACAGACCCCAACGGTTAGTTTTCTGGCAGCCTATAAATTGGGGTTTTGTCATTGTTTTGTTAGAAGATTTTGGAGACTCTTAGAGCCAGTTTTTCCCATTCATTCCAGAGGTTTTTTCTCCACAAAATAGAGAGCAAATATTTCCTATCTAAAGGAAAGTTTTATCAAGAGTTTAAAAGAAAGTCTTTGAGTTTTTCACCACCATTCTCTTCCTTGTTTTTCTCACAATCACTTGAGCTATCCATTGCCTAATCTATCCATAGGATTGTGTTGTGAGAGTTTGTAATTGGTGATCAAAGTGTTGTAGATCACCAAAGATCTTTTCTTTGTTCCTTGAGGAGACGGGCAAGTGTGCTCGTGGCTTGTTTAGGGTTCGGGTGCGAACTCTTGTTGATTGAGGTGCGGCCTCGGCGAGCCGGTGGGCTTGCGTGTGTACGAGACTAGGGAGTCCGAGGGCTTGTAGGTGTTACGGCACCGAGGAGAGATCCATTGGGATCTTGCATAGTGGAAATCCTTCGTGTGTCGAAGGCGGGGATGTAGAGCAAGTGTGCTCGAACCTCGAAACAAACCCTTTGTGTTTGTGATTGCTCTCTCTCTCTCTCTCTCTCTCTCTTTGTCTCTTGTTTATATCTTGCATTCAATTATTGTCTATCTTTATATGCTTGATATATTCATTTGTGCTTAATTGATATACTTGCGTGGGATTGTTTGCTAACACTTGTATTCAACCAAGAGAGCCAACGCGGCACCTCAACCCATTCAAGGGGAATCTAGAGGAGTTTGTCCAGAGCCCTTCACGGGGAATTCGGCAACACTCTTGTGTTATACATAGTGTTTAGTGTAAAAGTTTTAATTAGGTCATAATTGTTTTTAGCTTCCGCATTATTTGCATCATTCGGCATTAAGTGACCATTAGATTAGCCTTCACCTATTCACCCCCCCTCTAGGTGAACCTTCACATAAGATATGGATATACTAGAGAGGTAGTGGCTGGCTCTGAATAAAGCTATTATATGATCTCTTCGGCTGACTCTATGGTGCTCGGGTATTCTCAGGATTGATCCTAATCGGGTTATCTTTCAGAAGTCAGTAGTCGGAATTCTCTACGGATATTCTACATTCTCGGCTATATCTTTCAGAGTGATTGATGCCTGGTATTATCGGTCTTCTTTATTATGCTCAGGACTATCAGGGTTTCCTTTATCTTCAATATTCTGGCTTATGCTCGGAGGGCTATAAAGTATGCAGTACAACTAAAACTCTATTGCAAAGTAACGACATCAGATCAGTATTATTTGGTACCGTTCAAAAACTTAGACAGCCAGAGTGCAGAAGATATCTATATTCTGATTACTGTTTAGTCAACTTGAGAGCCCTACCTATAGTGCTTCATATCTTAATTGGTATAATTTCCACCCATGTCCCCTTTGTGTTCATTTTACCCCTTATCGAAATTGCGAGGACGCAATTTTTTGTAAGGTGGATGGAATGTAACACCCCGCTCCCAGAATACGTACCTAGTTGCGTATTCGTATTTTCTGATCGTATTTTTCGATTTACTTCCTGTATTTATTTTGTATTATGAATTATTTATATGATCGTTTTGTCTTGGATCCGGATTCGTGGACTCAGAGTCTGCTCTTCTCTGAACCAGGGACCCGATCCTAGTGTCTTACTCAATTTGGTCTTTTCGGTATTCAGATTTGACCGATTTTAGTTTCAAACATCATTTTCCAATATTTTAGATTTTCTATGATTTTCTGGAATTTTCTTGAATTAAATGGAAAATCTTCAAAACCGGTGTCGACCAGCACCGCTGACCGATTCCTAGATTTTTAATTTACAAAAGGAGGCAAATTTTGAGAAACCGCTTTCACAAATTTGCTTAGAATAATATTTTCTATCTTAATTCATTTTTTGGGAATTTTCAGAATTTATCAGATTTCTGCCAGATTTGGTGTCGACCGATATTGGCGGCCGATTCCAGGATTTTTAATTTAAAAACTATAAAGAATTTATTGAAATAGATTTCACCATGATTCTTAGAATAATATTCTTGATTTTTTAAAATTTTTTGCTGGTCGTTCCGACATACTTGATTTTCAGACGATTTCGGTATTTTTCCGAAAGTTTTCCGCATCCGCAACCGAATCCCGGAAATCCGCTACTCTAATTATTTTCACTTTTTCTTCCAAGAGAATATCTTCTTTTTTTCATTTTCTTTTCCTTTTCCATTTTTTTTCCTTCCTTTTCCTTCCACCAAATTCTCCAAACTTCTCCATTCTTCCATTATCTTCTACATTCTTCCTCCAAAAATATCTCCTTTCCTCCAAAATATCTTCTCCAAAATATCTAACTCCTCTCCCATCACCATGGCCGGCCAAAGAGCCACCTCACCTCTCCATTTTTACAAAAAAACCCCCTCCCTAAAACATTTTTACATCTCCTTCACAATTCCAAATCCTATATAAACCTTTCCTTCTCCTTTCAACTTCATTTTCTCTTCACCAACACCTTAACCACCACCAACTCCTCCTTCATCTCCACCACAACAACAACTACTACAACTTCTCCAACTTCCTACCTTCATCTTCTTCCTCCTCCATCTCCATTTAAAGCACCACAACTTCAACAACTCCACCAAAGCCTTCACCTTCTCCTTTACCTTCTCCAAAAATACCACCACCATCAAAACCCTCCACAAAACCACCACCCCATCACCACATCAAGAGCCGGCCACCTCCTTTGGATTGGGGCCGAGCTCTTCTTCGTCGGTAATATCTCCGATGATTATTCCGGTAATCGTTCGCGATTATTCCGGTAATCATTACGGTGACGATTACAACGACAAACAACTAACATCACCATCACCTCTACTATTTTCCACCACCATCTTCACTTCCACCATCACTTTCACCATCACAACACCACCTCCATCTCCACTACTTCAACCTCCAAACATCACCTCCTTCACCTTCTTTTTCATTACTCCATCAAAATCCAACTCCTCCACCAAATAACACCACCACCAAAGCAAGCACCTTTCCCTTTCTCTCTCCCTCCTCCTCTCTGTATATTGCTGACGCGGATCTCACCCCCGCGTCCAGGCAACGCCTTAACGCGAAACTTCGCGTTCTTGGCATCTGTTTAAACGTGGCCTTCGCGTTCTTGTACCGACGCAACGCGGAGTCCATGCCCGCGTCTGTGTCCCTTTCATGTCTGCACGACGCAGAGCTAATGCCCGCGTCTGTGTTCTTCTCATGCTAACGCGACGCGGAACCCATGACCACGTCCGCGTTCTTCTCGTGTCCTGACTTGAACGCGGGTCTCGAACCCCGCGTTTGTGGCACCTTTGCGACGCAATTCCCGCGTCTGTGACTCCCGCGTCTGCGACTCCCGCGTCTCACTCTCAAAACCCGTGTCTCCCTGTGCACTCTCTCCTTCCATATACTTCTCTCTAGTTTTCCTCTCTCTTTCTCTCTCTAACTCTTTCTCTCTCCTCTTCACTTATTATATTTATGGTGCGTACGCGAGTTCCATGGATTTCAGAGTTTTCGGTTCTTCCGGAGATTTAGGCGAGTGTCCTCGCCTCCATTTGGGTTTCCCTGCTTTGTCGGGTCGACATGTATTTTATTCCATGTTTTCATGTATTATGTATTGGGCTGAGTCCCTGTATTTTTATATGGCCGAGTGCCAATGACTGGACATGTATTGCTTTGTGATGAATGCTTGTATTAGGGTAGTTTAATTCTTGTACATATACCATGCCTGTGTTGTATTTTACTGCTTTATACCATGCGTGGCCGACCCTTCGTGGTCGTTGGACTCTGGGTTTTTGCCCACTCCTGGGATGGCTAGTAGCCACCGAGAGTGCGCTTAAACCCCGAGCATACTTGACTTCCGGACCCTTCAGCCTCCGGTCTCTCACGATCTCGAAAGGGAAGTGATTGGGACCGACAGGTCTCTCCGTCCTTCAGCCTCCGGTCTCTCACTATCTTGAAAGAGAGGTGATTGGGACCATCAGGTTCTTCAGCTCCGCCTGGTTATCATGATCAGCACTCAGCACTTTACCACTAGATTCGTCTAGGCGAGAGGCTGCCGGATTTTCTACTCACACCTTAAGCCGAGTTGTCCCGGTAACCTTGCCAGACGCTCCAGTGTTAAATACTGTTTGCTATCTGTGCCTCCAGCTTGCTCAGCTCCGCTTGGTTGTGCTCAGCTACTACTCTATAATCATGCCACGTATTTACCTGATATATTAACACTTGCTATGCAATTACTTCATACCTGTCATTTACATGCTACTATTTAACACCTGTTTGTATCACCTGACAACTGAGGTGTTATCACCTGACACCAGACATGCTACTACTTGACGAGGCCCCTTGTTATGACATGACTTGCCATCCGGACTAATATCAATCTCTTGACTTGATTGGTCACCTGCCAAATATCATCCTCCTATCATGCTATCACTTGACACCCGGCATGATATACGTGACCTGTGATTATCTCATTTACGGGAATACTACACTTGTTATCCTGCATTACATGCAGTGACTAGAATCTTGTACTTGTTATCCTGTATTATATATATAGTGACCTGAATTTATAGTACTCATGTACTCCTGAATTCCTGATCATGCCTTGTACTTGCTATTCCCGTAAATTTGATAACTACCTAATAAACCATAAAATTGGACAACTTACATTGGGTCGGGGGAAACTTGCGGCTATCAATACGTGTTCGTGTTTACAGTGGTATTAGGCATGTTGTGCAACTAAAACTTCCGGTCTGACCTGTGGGCCTCCAGGGGACTGAGGGGAGAGCTGGCTCCCTCCTTCCTGGTACCATCTTGATAAGGGCATCCATAAGACCCTCCCGAATCGCCTTGCGGTAGGTTCCGTCACCATGCAACGGAACATCCTGGGCCGTGGTCCCGGTATGCACGGGACCCACTGTAAATATTGTTCGTTGATACCCCCGTTGGTTTCTAATAACAACCTTGCTTTACTCAGATGTGGATATATGTGTGCTGAGACGCTAGTTCACATATCTAGACATCAGGGTAAGACGAGTAATAATAATAATAATAAAAGATGCCAACTATGGATCCGTTGTATGCTTTACCGAGCTTACTTCTATTGGGTTTTACATCGGATTTCTGGTTTTATGATTATTATCATATTCGCTGCTCATACCCTGCTTTATTCCTTGTGTTCCATTCCATCAGTCTCATGTTCCTATCTTACCATACCATGAGTACTTCCTGCTTGATATCACTTGTTATATATCTACCTGCCTATACATGCTTATGCTCACGACACGGTTTTCAATGCATGATTATGATTCGGTTTTATCGATACACTTGTACTTATCTCAGCACGCCATCTGGCTTTTGTATCACCACTCGCCTGGGGAGTTCTATCTGACTCCCCTGGATCGTCATGTCCAGGTCTTGGAGCTTGGAGCGTGTGGATTTCTCCAGTTGTTGATCAGAGTGGCGCAGCGGTAGCATGGATCTCTAGCAGACCATCTGAAGCTCTATCCTTCCAGGCTCCCATGTGCGGCTCTAGAGTTTTCTTGTTATGACTCTGAGCCTGTCTTTGTACTGTTCATATATGTACATATCTTTGTAATCTCGCAATTGCGCATATCAGTGATGTAATATTCATGTAATATTGGATCACCTCTGGTGATAACTTTGTAATTGTACTCATGTGTTGGAATGTATAATGCACCACTTGCTTCTGTACTCTGATTCTTGCCTGTACTGATGCTTAGCGTATATACGTGAGGGTATTTCAGACCTGCGTATATACGTTGCAGTAACGTCTCCATACCCGCAGGATCGGGGCGTTACAATATCCTTGGCTATGATGTATTTTACTCCTGCTTGATTATCATGCGTGGCCGACCCTTCGTGGTTATTTAGCCTCCGGGTTCTCTACTTGTCCTCTGGGCCCTATCAGCCTCCGGGCTATACACTCAGCCTCTGGTCTTCACCACTCTATTGTAGTCTAGTTATTGCCATATTTATATGTGCGCTCGTGTGGCACTAACATCTCGTGCAGATACTATACCCAGCTTTCGGGATGCGTTCAGCCCTGATGTAGCACCCCGTTCCCAGGATACGTACCCAGACACGAGTCCTGACTTTTTCGACCGTATTATTGTAATTTTCTTCCGGTATTTATTTTTAAGTTGTGATTTCTCATGTTTATGGTATCTGATCTGGATTCTCAGTCTTAGAGTCAGCCCTGACTCAGACCGGAAACCCGATACTGGCATACCATCTGATTTGACCTTTCTGGTAGTCTGATTTGACCGATTTCAGTTTCAGACACTGTTTTCTAATATTTAAGATTTTTCATGATTTTTTGAAATTTTCCAGAATTTTTCTGCAAAATCTCCAAAACCGGTGTCGGTCGGCATCGCTGGCTGATTCTCAGATTTTTTAGTTTTCAAACGGGATTGAATTTTCAAAAACGGCTTTCACGTATCTTCTTAAAATTTTATTTTCTATCTAAAAACATTTTTTAGAATTTTTCAAAATTTATCAAAATTTCACTGATTCTCGTGTCGGTCGGTATTGTCAGAATATTTTAGGATTTTTAATTTAAAACTACATTGAATATCTCAAATCTGATTTCACCGGGCATCTCAAAATAATATTTTCTATTTTTAAAAATTTTTCGGAACGTTTCTGAAACAGTCGAATTTTTTCTATATTAAAATAATAATATTATTTATCGACCTTATCTTTTCTTACTTTTTCTTTCTCTACTCTCGTACTTTATACTCCCAAATGTTCTAATAAATTAATTATTTAATAATAATTTTTTACTATTTTATTTTATTTTTCCTTATTTTCCTTTTCCTTTATTTTCTTTCTTTTTCTTTCTTTTCTTTTCTCCCCTTTGACTTTCCCCCTACCCTGCTCCCGTCGCCTGCACAGCCGCCTGCAGCAGCCCATGGCTGCTGCCAGTGGCGTACGCAGAATTTTCACTAAGTGGGGGCGAAAACATTTTGAACTAAAATTGAAAATTTATAAAAATCAAACAACATATTCCAAGTTTTGATATTACAAAAAAAATAGAGAGGCTCCCATTCAAGACAACATGGCTCCCATTCAAGACAACATATCTCACTCTAAATTACAATGCTCCCCTTCGATGAGCCATATTCTGAAATCGTTGAATGATTGATTCATTGTCAATGTTGTCAAATATGTCTTTTTCAATATATGTCACCAAGCAATCATTCATCAACTCATCACCCATTCTATTACGCAGTGAATTCTTGATAAACTTTATTGCAGAAAACGCTCGTTCGACGTTGCAGTTGCAACGGGTAAGAGTAATGCCAGCTTCATGAGCAAATAACCAAATGATAGGTTTTATCCTTCTTTAACTGGACCATTTTTTTAGAAAGCTCAACAAGCCCTTTAATTTCAGAAAACTGTCTGTTAGAGCGAACATCAAGAATATAATTCTCAAGTTGAAAATCAAGTGTTGCTAACTCAATTGGAGAAAAGTCTGATTTATAAAACAAATCGAATCAACTTTATCTTATAAAAGCGGAGAAAGAATCAGCTGGACTCAGACAAGCTATACACAATAACAACTCGGTATTCACTTCATTAAACCGATTATTCAACTCTTGAAGTTGCATATCTATCACCACATAAAATACTTCAACACGATAATGATGAAGGTTCATGCTTTCTTCAACATTACAGCGTGATCTCCCGCGAATAACAAATAAGTCTAACATATTTGAGACGATTATATAATGCTTATCACAAAATAAAGAAACTTCAGCCAAAAGAGATTCCCAACCTTCATCTCTCATTCTCTGTAAATGATGCTTAGATAATTTAACAAGATTCAAGGCATTCACAATGTCAGCGGTCTGCATCACAAGTTCCGTCGTGAAGATGTTGTTGAGGTTCTGCATGACATCGAAAGAGGCGAGCTTGAGATCATGAGAGAAGAGAGAAAGATCGTGAGTGAGAGAGATGCGTTGGAGAGGTCTTGAGAGAGATTTGTTGGAGAGGTTGTGAGAGTTCTCAATCCCCAGAGGAGAGACTGAGAATCTGTCATTAGGAGAAACTAGAGGTTTTTTTTTTGTGGAGATCAGGAGAAATGATCCAAGTTGGATTTTTTGCTTAGTTAACCCAACTCCAGTGGGGGCGACCGCATACGCTCACCCCCACCTGGGTCCGCCTCTCTCCCCCTTTCATCATTTCATTTTCCTTCTCCTTTTCTATTTAACCTTTATCTTCCTTTTTCCTTTTCATTTTATAATTCAAAATTCCATCTCCTTCAATTAAACAAAACAAACTCATCTCCTTCAACACCATCGCGGCCTCCACCATCACCACCACCGCCGCACCTCCCTCATAGCCGCCGGCCATCCACTCCCCCACACCCCCTCTCCACTCCACCACCTCCTTCAACTTCCACCAACTCCCCACCATCTCCAATTTCACCAAAACCATCACCACCACCTCCCTTCCTCCTCCAAAATTCATCATCACCTCCATCAAATTCACCACTTCCACCACCCCATCATCACCTCCTCCTCCTCCTCTAACTCCCAACCACCTCCAACAACCACCACAACCACCATAACTGCCATAACCACCACCACCTCCACCAACACCAAACAACAACAACCAAAAACCAACTCCACCTCTCCTCCCCTGGGCTAGTTGCACGCGCGCGCCCCTGGTGGCAGCGCTGTCGCCGCCAGGCCGCCGGCGGTGGGCCGGCCGCCGGCCACCCCCCACTCCCCCTCCATTTTCCTTCGTTCTTTCTTTTTTTCTTCTTTCCTTCTTTAATTCTTTCCTTCTTTTCTTTCTCTTTCTTTCGCTAAATTAACCCACTTTCTACATCCCTAAACTACCCATCCCCTCATTCTCAAATTACTTCCCCATATTTACAACCATACCCCTCCCTTTTAATTCCTAATTCCTTTCTAAAAATAACCCTACTCTCTCTCTCTCTCCTATCTCTCTCCCCCCCTCTCTCCCCCCTCTCATTCCCTCTCTAACATATTTATAATATTTATATATAAATATTTATATTTATATATTTTAATATATATTTTGGGCTAGTGGCTTGCTCGCACGGATTAGAGGATTTCTCGGACTTTTTCTCGGTATTTTCATTCCGATTTCAGGCGAGTGCTTATATATTAAATTTAAAAATAATTACTCTTGATTTATAGCATGATATTGATATGTGGATATCGTATTACTACCGTAACATGCCTAACACTTGCTACTGTAATTTTTAATACATAATTCCTTGTTATACAAGTTAATTTACAGTATTTACACCGACACTTGATATGTATTTTGATACCTGATCCACAACACTTGATATTTGACACTGACACTTAACATGCTATCACCTGGTATTAGTTCACTTGACTTGATATTGTGACTCCTGACTGGATACTATTACACTGGACACCTGTATTTTCTTGCATATTCATGATTATCACTTTTACGGGGACTTGATTATATTGTCACCAGACATTTGGTACTCCTGAACTCCTGTATTCCTGAACCCTGAAAAAGGATGACTCCTGATTTTATACTCCTGTTGATCCCGGTAATAGGATAACCATGAATATATGATTACTATGAACACCATGTGGACATTTAACTAGACAAATTCTAATAATTAGACAACTTACACCGGGATGGGGGAAACTGATGATTACCGATACAGTCTCCATGTTTATGATGATCTTATAGTGTCGCGCGGTCATATACTTGGATTCGACCTGGAGGCCACGGGCGCTTCCGTGGGGTGTACTGGCACCCCTACTCCCCTGCTTGCCGGTTGTGCCATAAGCCCCTAGGCCTATTCCTGTGGGAGCGGTGCCATCCTATTGCTGTTCGGGCGTACAATAAGTCCCGGTACCTAGCGGTATGTTCCGGCTCAGCACCGGATACTCCTTCACTGTTGTCCCGGGCATGTACGGGACCGATTTTAAACTTGGTTCGTCGATCTCCATCAGTTTCCAATAACTTACTCTCCGGTCTGTTTGCTAAGGTATGTGGGATGGGACGCATACCGATGTATACAAATCATATGAGTCTTAATAACTTAATAATAACATGCTCCGGATATATGGCTAGCTATACACTTGATCTATACTGCTTACCACTTATACCTGTGCTATCTTGTTGGATTACTTGATTGCTTCCATACTGTTTCATTATTATGTTATTGTGAAGGCAAAATCAGGTTATATAACTCAGATTATAGTGACATGAGGTATAGGGTATATATATGAGGGTTTCCTTATTTGAATTATTCCTTCGATGTACTAATCTTACGAATCGGTAATGTGGGCTTGTATAACTGATTTTCCTGTAGTTACTTTACTTACTGTCTCATTTCATGTTCATATGTGTTTATATTCATGATACACATTTCCTATACACATGTACCTGTTATGCACGCCATTTGGCTTTATTATATGTACTCTCAGAGTTGCATCTGACAACCATAGATTCTCATGTCCAGATTCTAGAGCCGGACCGTGGTGGCTTGGCTGTAACTGATCAGAGTGCACAGCGGATCCTCCCGTGGTGGTCAGAGTACAGTAGAAGCTTGATGCCGCCGTAGCTCTTCCTTCCAGTTTTCTCCTGTTTGACTCTTGAGGTCCTCCCTTGCTGCTCGTGAGCATCTTTTAGCTTTTATTATGTATATTCTTTATGTATTGTACTTTTGTATTTTCTGGTGATGTAATATTCCTATAATATTGTATCACTTCTGTGATATCCATGTACTTGTGCTTTTCTGTTGGAATGTATATTACCATTGTGCTCTCGCACTCTGATTCTTGCCTGTACTGATGCTTAGCATATATACGTGAGGGTATCTCTGACCTGCGTATATACGTCGCAGCAGTGACGTCTCCATACCCGCGGGATCAGGGCGCCACACCCGAGCTTTCTATACCTAACCTTCGGGTTTGCATTTAGCCTCCGGGCTCTCATGCTCGCCTGGTAGGCGAGTCTACCACACAACGCTTCCCTGCTAACTTCGCTCGAGTGTAGTTATGTCATAAGCGATAACTGTATGTTATTGTGGCATCATCATGAGCGGTAACTACGCCGAGCGTGATGGCCTCTAGCGTTGTACGCTAGTCTCACTCCTGCTTGTCTAGCTCCACTTGATTGTTCGCTTGTTTGGTCGCTTACTTCATTCTTGTCTCACTCAGCCTTCGGGTTTCACTACTCTACTGATAACATAGTTATTACCTGTTACTGTATTTTCATGTATGTATTTGGTACTAATACTTCTGCAGGTACCTACTTGACCTTCTGCCCCTCAGCCTTTATGGGCTTCTCAACCATTTCCTCGAAAGAGGAGTGCGTCTAAACGTCAGGTCTTTTAGCTACTCATGGTAGGTAGATCTAGCGCTTAGCGCTTTACCGCTGATTATGTTCGAGCGTTGTTACGCCGTAAGCGCGGCTTCACCACGTATGGTAATATAGCGTTCATACGCTTGCCCTGTTGGCCCAAAGCCCATCACTCTAGTTTTGATGATGATCAACTCATGTAGTTATAGTACTAATGATCTTGTGTTTAATTAGTCTCAGATTTATGATCAAGATCTTAGTTGGTGTTTAGCTTCAATAAAGGATTTAAAGTCAAGTTTTGGAGCTAGCACGGTTTGATTCAAGAGCCTATGCATCAAGACCACATCAAGTACTCAAGAGGAGTCTAACACTTTGGATCAAGTTTGGACCAAGTCAAGAGGAGAAGAAGACTTCAAGTGAAGACCTTCAAGATCAAGACTTGAGTCTAGATTTGTTTTTATTAAGATTTTATTTTAGATAAAATGTAAAGGATAGAATAGTTGGTGGATTGCTCAAGTATACCATACACACACACACTCTTGATTTAGATAAGTTTTCATAAAAGGATTTTCATTTTGAAAAAATACCGGTTTTGTTTTTTTGGAAATCAAAGTATACATGTCTTTAACCAAACTTATTTTAGAGCTTAATGTCAAAAGCATAGATATTTCATCATGTATGTGTAGTGGATCATATCCATACACTCTATGTTTTAAAAGTGTTTAAAATATCTTGTTTTTGTATTGGAGAAGTTTTGGAAAAATAAGTTTTGGAAAAATCTATTTTGGAAAATACAGATTTTGTTTTTAGCCAAAATTTATAAGTTACAAAATAGTTCAAATTGTTTGTAACATGTCTTGATTTTACTCAAACATGTTTGTTTATCAAAGTATAATATTGAAACTATTTTTATAGATTTTTCGTAAATTTATGGATTTTATTTAAGCTAAAAAGATAACCTTTTAATCCCTAAATTAGTTCTGTCTGGCTTCTGCCGGTCGACCGTGCTGGTCGACGAGTCGGTCGACCGACGTGCACAAACGTGCACGCCAGTTCTGGCTGGAGGGCCGGTCGACCGACCCGGTCAACCGCCGGAGAGCTTCTGCTCTCTGAAAAGCCCCGGTCGACCGGCAGAGAGTGTCTGCTCTCTGTTCCAGGCCTCGGTAGACCGGTTGGTCGACCGCTGGCTCAACGGTCAGATTTCTGACCGTTGGTGGTCGACCGGGCCGGTCGACCGACAACAGCCAGAGCTGCTGATTGGACCCCAACGGCTAGTTTTTGGATAGCCTATATATGGGGGTTTCTTGGGGCTGTTTGACACAAGATTTTTGGAGAGTTTAAAGCTAGTTTTTCCTACTCTATTAAGAGGTTTTCTCCATTAGTTTTAGAGCAAATATTTTCAATTCATAAGGAAGTTTATCAAGAGTGTTTTCAAAGTGATTTCTTGAGTTTTCCTCCACCAAATCAATCCTTGTTTTCTCACACAAATACTTAAGCTATCTATTGCTATATCTACCTAAAGGGATCTTGTTGTGAGAGGATTTTAGGTGATCAAAGTGTTGTGATCACCAAAATTCTACTTTGTACTTTGAGGAGGCGGACTTGCGGGTTCGCGGTGTTTTGGGTTCTTGTATGAACTCATTGTAGAGTGTGGCCTCGGCGAGCTAGTGGGCTCGCGGTGTGTTCTTGCAGGAACAAGTGAAGGGACTAGAGAGTCCAAGGAGTTCAAGTGTGAACTCGCCTTATAGGTGTTGCGGCACCGAGTGATCTGGTGGGATCGATTTTAGTGGAAATCCTTCATAGTGTTTGATTAGACGAGAAAGGTGTGTTTATTATGAAGCAAATGTATTTGATTTACCCTTTCTTGTCTCCGTTATAGTATAGGACTATACCGAGTCGATTCTCAGGGAGAGCTCGCGATGGAAGCTTTAACGTGTGGTAGTGAAGTGAACAACGAGTATTCTTCTCTTGCTTATAAACTTAGTGAAGCAAATGTAAAAGAATAAACTAAAAGAAGATGGATATGTTCATGGTGGAAAAGTCGTGGAAAAGAAATCAAGAAGTGGATGTTGTGTTCACAAGAAAAGGAAAGAAAACTTAAAGAAAGAATAGATCCATGACTAGCTTACCTTGCTAGCTTGCCAAAACTTACTAGACTCCTTGATAGCGAATGCTTGCCTAATGTTGTCACTCCATTAGCGTAGGGTTCGTCTAGCGTGTTGACCTAATTACTTTCTCACTTGCAAGATGGTGGTTTAACCATCGGAGAAGAGAAGATCATACACTTGCAAGATGAAATTAAGCAAACACACATGAGTTAGTGAAGTGGCTAAGCTAGTGGTAAACTAGTACATGGAGAAGGAATTAGCTACAACAAGCCATAAGAAAAATACAAGAAAGCATGAAGTAAATTGCAAGAAGTAAACAAAGCAAGTAATAAAGCAAGTAAACTAGAATCAAGCTCAAGTAGAGAAGTAGAGAATGGATCAATCCTTGTATAGCTCCAAGTGTCACTTCTTGATGATACAAGCTCTCTCTCTCTTACAACTCTCTCTTGCAATGAAATCTAGGGAGGAGAAGATCATAGAGAGTTACAAAACCCTAAACAAAAACTAACAAAATACAAATCTATTCACTAATCTCTCTCTCTTCTCTGATCAGTTTTTGTACGCAGGTCTTCATGGAGTATTTATAGCATGGATGAGAACCTTCGAGAGCCTAGTTTGTTGGCGCAAAATCTGAGATCCAACGGCCCGGATTTTGCGGTGGATCCGCCGCAAGTCGCAGCGCGGCACTTTGTGGCCGTTGGCTAACAACTTCTGGTGGAGATTAGTTACAAGGTTGTTAGCCACGTGGTATATCTAGAATCTTCGTTTGTTGCGCGGATTTCTCTGGATCTGGATTTGAATTTGGCTTATCTTAATCTTGATTAATCACTTAATTAGTGTTAATTAAGTGATTATTTGGATATCTCTCCATTAAGTGTGTACCTGCAAATATGTAGAGAAGAGGAGTAAAAATCACATATTTATTTGTAATATGCATGTGAGTTATGATGTAAAATATGCAATATTGGATACCAATCACACCCCCACACTTATTCTTTTGCTCGTCCCGAGCAAAACAAAGAAAGAAAATCTAAACTACCAATTTTATTATACCACTTTCGCAGGTGACGCGATTGCACTGAGCGTGTGCAACAAGCCGTTAAACCTCTAGGTTACCCTAGAGGAGGAGTGTTGTCTCCTGAGGGTTTTCAGCGGATTACACCCACAAAATCCATAAAGAAAGAAGACAAATGTTAGTGTTTTGAAAACGCATTTTGAATAAGAGACATGTTTACGAACTATTTTTGCGAAAATATAAGTGATCTAGGTCATAAGTCCACCTATAATCATTCTTCCTTAAACTTAGTATCCATGCAAGATCTTATCTTTAATTAAGGTAAGAATTCAAAATTGGATTGAATACTTTTATCTTTCATAAAACCTAGATAATATGCACACCGTGTAAGTGAAGATTTCAGGGATTTCAACTCTAACCATCAAGCCATTTATTTATTTATATATATATATAATATTTTTTATGCTTTTTTCTTCCCTAGTTTAGGCTTTTAGTCTACCCTTGTAACGAGCCTTTAACCGATGACTCCCAAACCAGACGGTCTTAGGGCACCAGATGAGAAAACATCCCTCGGGTTTAAGGTCTCGAGTAGAAAAGGCCACGAAACTAAAGGGGATTATTTATTATCACCGTTAGGCGTGAATAATCATGCTTCTTGAGGCATAATTATCCAGCTTAATAAGTGAGATCACCGTTAGGCGTGAGTAACCATGCTTCTTGAGGCATAGTTATCCAGTTAATAAGTGATCTTTTATTATATATATATATATATTTTTTATATGGCATTTTTGGTCTTTGTTTCCATCCAAGAAATGTGTAAGTGTAAAGTGCATATTTATCTAAGGTAAAAATTCAAGATAAAAATATCTCACCAATTTTACTTACTTAGTCTATAATTTCAAACAAGATCTATTACTTCAACTATGTTTAAGATGTCATAATTAAGGCTTTCTTAATTTTAAGATACATCTTAATTTTCTTAAAAATAGAACAAAACTTTGTCTCTTATTTCAAAAAGTTTTTATTTTTATTTTTATTTATTAAAAGAAGTGTAAAATAAAGAAAATCTAAAAACTCTAAAAGAAGTGTAAAAGAAATAAAATCTAAAAACTCTAAGTTAGTAAACCCTCCCCCACACTTATTTCATGCATTGTCCTCAATGCATTATGATATATGTATGCATGAAACAAAATGGAAGGGAAGGAATTATTTACAAGGAATATACAAGTGTAACTCTCACCTGGGCTTTTGGTCGCTTCCCTCTGGCCCGTTTCCCATCGTTCCAATGTGTTCTCTTTCTTGAGCTCCATTGGGAAACGGTCTGAATTATTCTAACCCTAGGTGTTTCCAGTTTCAATTGGTTGTTATTTTCATTCATACTCATTCCACCACATCGTTCACAAACAAAGTCCTTATCACCACTCTCACTCAGAATCTCATCACTTCCAATTTTAAGAAATTTTAACTCTCTCCATATAATTCTTCAAAACTCAAATCAACATCCGGAAGTGGACAATTAGCTAACTTACCCCGAGTTGACTCATCTAAACACATGATCTCATCAGCAAACAAGTCTTCAAAAGATATATCAATTGGAGGTTCTTGAAGAGAATCACAAAATTGTGACTCATCTTTTGAATCCTCACAATTGTCCTCAATAAAGCTAACCTCAAATGTTTGATTTTTTGTTTTGTGAGGCTGTGTGGGAAGACATTGAGTTCATGTGTCATGTTACCAAAGGTCAACCTCATTGATCCATTCCGACAATTAATGATAGCATTTGCAGTAGCCAGGAATGTCGTCCCAGAATGACAGGAATTTGTGCCCTTTGATTGGAATTTGACACTGGTTTTGTTTCAAGGACAACAAAGTCAACAGGATAAAAGAATTCTCCAACTTTGACAAGGACATCTTGAATTACCCCCTTGGGTTTAGTAACAGAGCGGTCAGCCAATTGGATGGTCATTTGGGTCGGGAGGAGATCACCTAACCCTAATTGTTGGTACACAGAGAAAGGTAGGAGATTAATGCTGGCCCCAAATCAAGAAGTGCCTATTTATTGTAGTCTGTCCTATGATGCATGAAATGGTGGGGCTCCCTGGGTCTTTGTATTTTACAGGAATTGGACCAGTGAGCAACTCAGTGATGGATGATGCAAGGAAGACTTTTTTAGGGACTTGGGTCTTCCTCTTCTTGGTGCACATTTCCTTCAAAAATTTGGCATATGATGGCACTTGTTGATGGCATCAAGAAGAGGGACATTGATTTGGACCTTATTGAATGTTTCTTTTATCTTCTCCATGTGAGCATTTGACTTGTTATTTAGAAGCCTATTTGGATATGGTTCTCTAGGCTTATAAGGTTGCTCATCTACCTTTTCTTTCCCCTTGGCTTGAGATGTGGATGGCTCTGCACTAGAGGATGGTTTGTCAAAAGTTGGTGGCATTGGGACATGAGGTGTTGGCTTTGGTACTGGATGAGATTGTGGACTAGAAACCTTATTGTCAATTTGTTTACCAGATCTCAGGGTATGAATGGCATGACAGTGACTGGGTCCTGAATCTTCAACTTTGGGATTTAGCAATGGCTGATTTGGGAACAAATTTCTTTGATTCTCAGCCAATTGCCCAATTTGGACCTTCATTTCATTCAACTCCTGCTGCTGGTTCTTTGTAAAGGTTTCTATCATTTGTTTCAACTCAGATATTTCGGAATTATTTTGGGGTGGATGTTGAGGGTACGGAGATTGGAATTGTGATTGGTAGAATGGTAGAAGATTCTGATAAGACTGATATGACTGTGGGGGACTTTGAGATGGATGAACATACAGTGAATTCTGATCGAAACTGGATGGATGAAACTGAGCATTGTATGGATATGGAAGTGGTGGCATATGATGCTCAGGACCAGACTGACTCCATGAAAAATTTGGATGGTTCTGCCATCCTGAATTGTAAGTGTTGGAGTATGGATGATGATTGGGTCTGGTCAATACTGCATTCATGTTCTCCTGATATGAGTGGAGCTGAGATAATGGACACTCCTCCAAGACATGGCTAAGGTCATGACAGTTGGTGCAACCTGGTCTAATCAAAGGCAATGGGTTGACCTGGTTGACCACAGAATTCCCTTTTGACTCAAGCAGCTCTATCCTCTTCATTAATTGTGTGATCTTGGTTTCTGCAGCTAGAGAGGATTCTTTGGAGTGTGTACCAGTTCTGGAAGTGGTGGAAGTCGGTCTATCAGGGCATGACTCCCACTGAATGGTTTTTTCAGCTAGGGTTTCAAAGAGATCCCACCCTGATGTTCATCTTTTTCAAAAATTCCCCCTGGCACATGGATTCTAAAAGGGTTTCGTTTGGTAATCTAATCCATCATAGATAATCTGACATAGACGCCATTTCTCTATGCCGTGATGGGGACACAGGGCAAGGAGGTCTTTGAAACGCTCAAGATATTTCCAGAAAGGCTCATTTGGTTCCTGCTTGAATTGCATTATGTTCTTTCTCATGAGGGCTGTTTTGTGGATAGGATAGAATTTCTTAAGAAAGACCTTAACAAAATCCTCCATAAAGATATGGAACTGACTGGAAGATTATAAAGCCATTTCTTAGCTAAATCCTTAAGTGCAAACGGTATGAACCGCAACCTAACAGCATCCTCAGACAGTTGGGAAATTCTCATCATTTGGCATACCTCTTCAAACTCACGAATAAAGAGGTACGCATCCTCAGACTCTAAACCATGGAAGTGGGGAAGTGTACTAATGAATTGTGGTTTCAGCTCAAAATGTTTCCATTAGGCTCGGGGAGAAGAATGCATGAAGGAATGGAGGTGCGAATCGGATAAAATCGATCCTGAAGTGAGACGTTGTTGGTCATGATGTGAAGTGGATGTGTAAGTGCAAGTGTAGAATTAGGATCACAAAACCACTATCGTATATACAATCACAAATAACGTGCACCGATCACACCAGCGAAAAAGAAAATAACAAACAACAAAAGAAAAAATCAATCCAAGCTTGTCTAGAGTTTCTGGTCCTAGATGACTCCTAAATAGACTGTCCACAGGAGGTTTGGTGTAGACTCTGACTATAAGCAAATCAGCCAGGGAAGGGTAAGGTTGGTGGGAGGTTTTCCGTCCGGAGACGTTCCTTAATTAAGTAACCAGCAACCTTCGGGCTTTCGGCCCTCAACCCTTTCCTAGACACTGATTTTACAGAAGTCAATTTCCAACACTTTTTCCCCTTAGGATAATCTCCTAAGTGAGTCCGGATGTCCCTAGGGCCAACGTCTATCAAATTTTATTTACAAGCTTGGGATTGTGAGTGCGTGGGAAAATGATTTGTGGGCTAAGGAAGGGGTGATAAAATCCCCACCTTATCTTATTTATAGGATATGCCCTTAAAGTTGATTCGTGCAAGTGTATGATGTAAACAAACAAGGATCACCCAAAGCGTAATTAAACAAACAAAGTGTGATTCCTAGTCTATATGCTTATGCTTACGTACCTTGTCCCACGCGCTCTTCAACAGTAAATGTAAAGTAATTGAAAGACACGTGCCTATAATGCAAGATGTCTAAACAATTTTTATCAATTAACACCAAATGTTTACTGTTGATTAGCAAGTATCAGGTGAAGCATACAAGAAACTATGTATATCAGCAGCTGTAATTTGCAGAGAAGCAAGCCCTGCAGAAAACTGGATAACAGTGAGCTCTTCCTTGCCGCGTTCCCACGGCAAATTGCCGCGGCTCCGTGGCAATTCAGAGGAATACTGGGCTCTGCTTTCGAGAGCAGAGGCCCAGGTCCACTTATATGATTCTGCTGTGCAATATATTCTGTATCTTCAACCTGTACCTGCAACAGAGAAGATATATCGTTTAGTTTCTCACTTTTAAAAATACCGTCGCTCTCCCCGGCAACGGCGCCAAAAATTTGATTAGACGAGAAAGGTGTGTTTATTATGAAGCAAATGTATTTGATTTACCCTTTCTTGTCTCCGTTATAGTATAGGACTATACCGAGTCGATTCTCAGGGAGAGCTCGCGATGGAAGCTTTAACGTGTGGTAGTGAAGTGAACAAACGAGTATTCTTCTCTTGCTTATAAACTTAGTGAAGCAAATGTAAAGAATAAACTAAAAGAAGATGGATATGTTCATGGTGGAAAAATCGTGGGAAAAGAAATCAAGAAGTGGATGTTGTGTTCACAAGAAAAGGAAAGAAAACTTAAAGAAAGAATAGATCCATGACTAGCTTACCTTGCTAGCTTGCCAAAACTTACTAGACTCCTTGATAGCGAATGCTTGCCTAATGTTGTCACTCCATTAGCGTAGGATTCGTCTAGCGTGTTGACCTAATTACTTTCTCACTTGCAAGATGGTGGTTTAACCATCGGAGAAGAGAAGATCATACACTTGCAAGATGAAATTAAGCAAACACACATGAGTTAGTGAAGTGGCTAAGCTAGTGGTAAACTAGTACATGGAGAAGGAATTAGCTACAACAAGCCATAAGAAAAATACAAGAAAGCATGAAGTAAATTGCAAGAAGTAAACAAAGCAAGTAATAAAGCAAGTAAAATAGAATCAAGCTCAAGTAGAGAAGTAGAGAATGGATCAATCCTTGTATAGCTCCAAGTGTCACTTCTTGATGATACAAGCTCTCTCTCTCTTACAACTCTCTCTTGCAATGAAATCTAGGGAGGAGAAGATCATAGAGAGTTACAAAACCCTAAACAAAAACTAACAAAATACAAATCTATTCACTAATCTCTCTCTCTTCTCTGATCAGTTTTTGTATGCAGGTCTTCATGGAGTATTTATAGCATGGATGAGAACCTTCGAGAGCCTAGTTTGTTGGGCGCAAAATCTGAGATCCAACGGCCCGGATTTTGCGGTGGATCCGCCGCAAGTCGCGGCACTTTTGTGGCCGTTGGCTAACAACTTTCTGATGGAGATTAGTTACAAGGTTGTTAGCCACGTGGTATATCTAGAATCTTCGTTTGTTGCGCGGATTTCTCTGGATCTGGATTTGAATTTGGCTTTATCTTTAATCTTGATTAATCACTTAATTAGTGTTAATTAAGTGATTATTTGGATATCTCTCCATTAAGTGTGTACCTACAAATATGTAGAGAAGAGGAGTAAAAATCACATATTTATTTGTAATATGCATGGGAGTTATGATGTAAAATATGCAATATTGGATACCAATCAGTGTTGAAGGCGGGGACGTAGAGCAAGTGTGCTCGAACCTCGAAACAAATATCCCGTGTTTGCGATTGCTCTCTCTATCTCTTACTTGTCTTTATATCTTGCATGCTCATATTGCCTTTATCTTTATATGCTTGATATATATTGGTGCTCATATTGTTATATACTTGGGATTGTTTGCTAACACTTGTATTCAACCAAGAGAGCCAACGCGGCACCTCAACTCTTATTTAGAGGAATCTTGAGGAGTTAGTCCAGAGCCCTTCACGGGGAATCCGGCTACACTCTTGTATTATACTTGGTGTTTAGTTTAAGAAGTTTGAGTTTGCATTAATAAGTTTTTTAATTCCGCATTAATTGACCATTAGATTAGCTAGTCACCTATTCACCCCCTCTAGGTGATTACATGCCCGCCGTGTGCGTTTCGCTGTGCCGCAAGTGGTAACCACGATGAACGTGATGGCGTCTAGTGCTGTACGTTAGCTTCGCTCCAGCTTGTTTAGTTTCAATTGGATGATCACTTACTTTCCCGCTCGCTTGCTTGCTTGATAATCTAACTATTATCCTTTCCTTGATGGTTATGAAGAGTTTGAAACCTGTATTTATACTATTTTTCATAACTGTATTATTTTCCTGTGTTCGTACCAATCTCCTATATCGGTACTATTTTCTGTGTTCGTACTGATCCCTTGTATCGGTACTATTTTCCTGTATTGTTATATACGATAGTGATATTTACTATGCTTATTACATGACATGCTATTACTTGACACCTCACTCCTGCATGCTATCACTTGACTCCTTGTTATCACCTGATACTTGTTTGATATCACTTATCACCTGTCATCTGATACATTACTGCTTGCCTTATGATTATCATATTTCAGGAATCTTGTCCTGTTGTCATGTAGTATATATACAGTGACCTGTATTTCTAGTACTTATGTACTCCTGTAACTTCTGAACCTGTCTTGCTCCAGCTATTCCCGTAATATGATAATTGCATAATAATAAATTATAAAAAGGCCAACTTACATCGGGTAAAGGGGAAACTGATGGATTTCAATGGTGAATATGTTTACAGTGGTATTGGGTATGTTGTTCAACTCAAATCTTCAGGATCCACCTGAGGGCCTCCAGGTGTCCAAGGGGAGCGCTGGCTCCCTACCTCCTATTACATTCCTGAATGGGCATAACATAAGACCCACTTCTTGTAGGCCTTGTGGCTGGTTTCGTACACCAGCAACAGATAACCCTGGGTCATGGTCCCGGGCATATACGGGACCCACTGTAAACATATCCCATTGGTCTCATCATTAGTTTCCAATAACAACCTCAGCTTACTCATATATAGATGTATGCGTGTTAGGACGCTAGAGCACATACCTAGATATATAGGTAGGATGAGTAATAATAATAAGATGCTAATCAATAATTCAATGTGTTGTTTTGCAATTCAGCTTGTATACACTTGGATTACGATGACATGAGATAAAGGTATATAGATGAGGGTCTCTTTTTTGGATTATTTCTTCGACGTACTAGTCTCATGAAGCCGTAATCTGAGTGTGTACAATTGGTTTTGCCTATATTGGTTTATCAGTTTTATCGGTCTTCTATCGGTTTTATGATGTTTTCGTAGTTTAGGAGTCAACTCAGGTTATATGAACTCAGGATATGGTGACGTGAGGTATATGGTATATATATGAGAGTTTCTTTGTTTTGATTATTGCTTCGACGTATTAACCTCACGGATCGGTAATTTAGGCTTATATAACTGGTTTTACCGCCTTTACTTTACTTGCTACCTTCTTACCTGCTCCTATATACTTATGCTCATGACACGGTTTTCAATGCATGCTCTTGAACTCAGATTTATCGATACGCATGTGTTTATCACTGCACACCACTTGGCATTCACCGCACCACTCGTTAGGGAGTTCTGACTCCCCTGAACTTGCATGTTCAGATCTTGGAGGTTGGATTGCGATAGACTTTCTGGTGATCAGAGCGGCGTAGTGATAGCACCTTGGATCAACAGTTGACCGTCCAAAGCCCTATCCTTACAGGACCCCTGCTCGTCTCTCGAGTTTTTCTTTTGTAACTCGTGAGTACTATTCATAATTTATATCTCTTGCATTCTCGCATTTGCGTCTATCAGTGATATAATATTTTTGTAATATTGTATCACATCCTATGATAACTTTGTAATTGTACTCTTATGTTGGAATGTATAATGCATCACTTACTTTCGTACTTTGATTCTTGCATGTACTGATGCTTAGCATATATATGTAAGGGTATTTTCGACTTACCAATATACATCACAATAACGTCTTCGTACCCGTAGGATCGGGGCGTTATAGGATGGTACAACCGGTCGGTAAATTAATGATAAAGAAATTTGCAATTGGTATGCATGAGTCCTGATTATCTAATCCAACTACAAGTGCAGAGTTATCTATTTCTTCTTGATCGTCTTTCCTTTGATTCACGTATCCCATCCATTTTTCTCTATTCCAGTTTTCGTAGTTTTATACCAACTTAAGATATGGATAGACTTGAGAGGTAACGACAGGGGACAAAGTGAATCTATTATATGATCTTTTTGATCAACTCTATGAAGCTCAGGTATTCTAAAAATCAATCTACAGTTAGACTATTATCCAGAAGACAACATTCATGACTCATCTCGGTTATTATGAATTCTTGATCATGTTCTTCGAAACCACAACACCTAGCAGTCTTTCTGGATTTGAGAAGCCACGGACCCCACTGGCCTCGCCAAGCGAGAGTCCTGATCTAGCCATGCGAGATCAATCAGGCATGGAGTTTGTTGACCCTGGCGCTTAACATTTAGCGTTGTGTTACGCAATGACTTCATCGCATGAGCTTCGCCAAGTGCGAGCTTTGCAGAGCGTTAGCTCCGCCACGCCTTAGTGCTTAGCACCTGATGCTGTGTTACGCAATGGCCCTACCTGGCCATGAATTCGCTCGTGGCTAGTTCCATTAGAGTTTAGCATCCTAGATTTCTCCCGCCTAATGTGTTGCATGGACCTAGTGAACCGGGTTTTTAGCCGTATCTGCACCAACTTGTCTTAATCTTTGCCGATGATCTATTCAGCCAACCTTGCAGGGCTTGGATATTCTCTAAATATTTCATCTATAGTCGGGTTATCATTCAGAGGACAGTATTCAAGACTCGCTATGGTTATTCTATATTCTTAGTTATGCCTTTCAGGGTAATTGACGTTCAGTATTCAGAAGCCGTTATTATCGGTCTTCTTTATCCATGATCTTTTATTAGAGCTTTCTTTATTTTTAGATCTTCTGGTCTACTCTCGGGGCAATAGTAAGTATGCAGACATCAGGGAATTCTATTATAGACTATCCATCAACTCATCTTCAGGCCTCTCAGATAAATAAGTGATATTAGGTCAGTATTATATGGCACCGTCCGAAGATTTATGCGGCAGGAAGTGCAGAAAACGTCTAGATCCTGAGTTTATTATTTGGTCATATAGAAGCGTCCCCTATAATATTCATATCTTAATTGGTATAATTCTTGTCCCTATCCTTTCCTATGTTCATTTTCCCCTTATCGAAATTTAGAGGATGAAATTTTTGTAAGGCGGGTGAATGAAACACCTCATTCCCAGAATACGTACTTAGATACACATTCAAATTTTTTTGATCATATTTTTTATTTACTTTCTGTATTTATTTTTGTTTTATGATTATTTATGTGATTGTTTTGCATTGGATCCGGATTCGTAGACTCTGAGTCAGCCCTAGTCTGAACCAGGGACCTGATCCTAGTGTATTACTCGATTTAATTTTTCTGATAGTCAGATTTAATCGATTTGGGTTTCAAACACCACTTTCTAATATTTTAGATTTTTCATGATTTTCTAAATTTTTCCCGAATTAAATTGTAAAATCTTCAAAATTGATGTCGACCGGTATTGCTGGTCGATTCCAGGATTTTTAGTTTACAAACGGAGTTGAATTTTAAAATCTGCTTTCACATTATTTCTTAGAATCACATTTTCTATATTAATATATTTTTGAAAATTTTTCTGTACTTATCGAAACTCGGCCATATTTGGTGTCGGCGAGTACTGCTAGTTGATTTTAGAATTTTAAATTGAAAACAGAATTTTACTTCTGAAACTGATTTCATATTGTTCCTTAGAGCGATGCTTTATACCTTTGGGTATTTTTGGGGATTTTTCTGAATTTCTCAAATTTCGTCGCATTATATTATTTTAATATTTTAATTTGAGTTTTCCCGCTTTTTCTCCTACTTCTGGCTTGCCACGTAGTACATCCCCACCCACAAAATATCTACCCTTAATAACTCTATCTTTCCCTCATTTACTCCATCTCCTTCTCTCTCTTGTCTTTCTCTCTTCTCCCTCTTCAGCCGACCGCTGCCCTGGACTTAGCGCCGCCGCACCAACGCCTCCTCTGACGACCATGACGCTGATGACCCCAACGCAGATGAGCCCCTCCTCTCTCCCTTTTCTCCTTCTTTCCGCTCTCTCTTCTCTTTTTCTCCTCTCTCTTTTCTTTTTCTCTGCCCCCTCTTCTTCCCTTTCCTCTCTCTGATTTGGGCCTCCTTCGGCCAAATCCATTGCTGGCCGCTCCCCTGGTGCCGACAACGACCACCCCTCCCCTGCTCTCTCTCTCTCTCCTCCTTCCCTTCCTTCTTTCTCTTCTTCTCCTTCATCGTCTTCCTCTTTCTTTTCTTTATTTTCTTTTCTTTCTTTCTCTTTCCTCTCTCCCTCTCCTCCCCTCTATCTGTAACCACGACGACAGCACCGCTTGACCTCATAGTCGACCGTCGCACCGGCGAACTCCCTCTCTCTCCCCCTAGATCTCTCTCTCCCTTTCTCCACTCTCTTCTTTCTTTCTCTCCCTTACACCTCTCTCTCCCCCCATCTGAGGGTTGCCGGCTGCCAAAGCCGCAGTCGGCCACCTCCTGGCCGGCCACGATGAGCCACCCCTTTTCTCTCCTCTTTTCTCTCTGTCTCTATCTATCTCCTTCTGTATCTCCTCTCTCCATATTCCTCTCTCTCTCTCTGTTTCTCTCTATTCTCTCTCTGTCTCTCTTTGTCCCTCTCTCTCTCTCTCAATTTCTCTCTGTCTCTTTTTCTCTTTCTTCTCTCTTTGTCTCTGTCTCTTCTCTCTCTCTGTCTCTCTCGATCACTTTCTATAAATAAAACTCTCTTGTGATAGTGGGTATTGCCTGGGCTCGTGCACGTGTAATTGGAAGTTCAGAAAATTGCAATATGAGGCGAGTGTCCTCGCCTTCTTGTTGGGTTTTCTCGCTTCGTCGGGTCGACTTGTATTTTATTCTGTATTTTGGGATTGTATTCATATTTTGTATTGGGTTGTGCCCTCATATTTATGTGACCGAGTATACTTGTGACAAAATATTTGTACTAGGGTAGTTTATTTCATGTACAAATACCCTGCCTGTGATATGTTTTATTTTTTCTTGATTATAATTTGTGGCTGACCCTTCG
The DNA here is from genome assembly GCA_038442645.1 of Agave tequilana. Classification (NCBI taxonomy): domain Eukaryota; kingdom Viridiplantae; phylum Streptophyta; class Magnoliopsida; order Asparagales; family Asparagaceae; genus Agave; species Agave tequilana. The sequence goes on from JAVJIF010017310.1 coordinate 77,328, forward strand.
TGGTCGTTTAGCTTTCAGGCCCTATCAGCCTCTGGGCCCTATCAGCCTCCGGGCTATGCACTTAGCCTTTGGGCTTCACCGCTCCATTGTAGTCTAGTTACTGCTATATTGATATGTGTGCCCCTGTGGTAATAACATCTCGTGCAGGTACTATACCCAGCTTTCGGTTGCGTTTAGCCTTCGGTCTTTCTATACTCAACCTTCGGGATGCATTCAGCCTCCGGGCTCTCATGCTCTGCCTGGTAGGCGAGTCTAGCACACAACGCTTTCCTGCTAACTCGCTCGAGCGTAGTTACGTCATGAGAGATAGCTGTACGTTATCATGGCATCGTCACGAGTGGTAACTACACCGAGCGTGATGACCTCTAGCACTGTACGCTAGTCTCGCTCCAGCTTGTCTAGCTCCGCTTGATTGTTCGTTTGTCTGCTTGCTTACTTCATTCTTGTCTCACTCAGGTTTCAAGTTTCACTACCTACTAATAAGTTAGTTATTACCTGTTACTATGTTTACATGCGTGTGTTTGATACTAACACTTCTGCAGGTACCTACTTGGCCTTCTAGCCCTTTAGCCTTTATGGGCTTCTCACCTACTTCCTCAAAAGAGGAGTGCGTCAAGACCGTCAGGTCTTTTAGCTACGCCAGGTAGGCGGATCTAGCGCTCAACGCTTTACCACTGACTTTGTCGAGCGTCGTTACGTTGTGAACGCGGCTTCGCCACATACGATAATATAGCATTCATATGCTCGCCCGCCGTATGCGTTTCGCTGTGCCGCGAGTGGTAACCACGCCGAACGTGACAGCGTCTAGTGCTGTACGTTAGCTTCACTCTAACTTGTTTACCTTTGCTTGGGTAATCGTTTACTTTCCTACCTGCTAGCTTTTAATATCCCTAAGTTGAGATACTGTATTTTAATTTTTTTAAGTATTTATTTTATTTTACTGGTTATTTTATTATTTGACTTAATTTCTAGTTATCATTATTAAGTATACAAATTATTTTTAAGATAGTAAATGCTAATTTAGCTTTATATGTTATTACCATTATTTTCTACCAATATTTTTAATTACTTATCACTATTATTTATTATTATTTGATATTGGAAGTATTATTTTCCTCTCCTTTTTATTCCTATTTTTACACCTATATCCGTTAACTCTTTTAACCCGTTATCAACCCGAACCTTATGCCCAATACCCATAAGCCCTTAACCCATTTTAACTCTTACCTTAACTCTTTACTCAAATCCTAAATCCTCTCCATTATATCTACATCTTAACCAACAACCCAATCCTAATCATAACTAACAAATCCTATGTTATCCATATCCTAATAAAACCAATCTCCTTTTTCTCCTCTCATCTCAACCCAGCCGAGAACTCCCCACAACCGCAAGCCACAGCCCGAGACCCCCTTCACACCCACGCACCACCTCCGCTACCTCGCCGACAACACCCCGGAGAACCCGCAGATCCCCCAACCTCCTTACGCATCACCCCATAGGCTGAGCTTAGCACCCCAGGTCTTGACTTCCTCTCTTTCCCGGCAGAGTGTGCACCAGGCCGAACCCCCATCTCGCCATCTCCTCCACCACAATGCACAACTCCGGCGAGCATGGCGTCATCTCCTTCGGCTGCCTCCACGACACCCCACCGCCCCTTCTTCCTTGGCCGGGGACAGCACACCCCAGAGCAACCCTCAGTGCCGTGTGCATCATTGCCAATCCTACAGCCTTCAGCCCTCAGGTTCGCTCTCCTAAAATCCCAAATTTTTTTGGAGAGCACTCGATTGGTTGTTCATTCGAGAACGAGAGAGAGAGAAAGATGTTGAAGACTCTCGTTCAGCCGATAGGGCAGAAGCGGCTGAAGAACGTGGCGGTGGTCCGGCTGAAGAAGATGGGGATGCGATTTGAGGTCGCCTGCTACAAGAACAAGGTCCTCTCTTGGTGATCTGGAGTAGAAAAAGATTTGGACGAAGTCTTGCAGTCACAGACTGTTTATTCGAATGTTTCTAAAGCAACTGTCGCAAAATCAAGTGATTTGATGAAGGCTTTTGGCACTGATGATCACTCACAAATATATTTGGAGATTTTGGAGAAAGGAGAGCTTCAAGCTGCTGGAAAGGAGAGAGAGTAGTTTAGAGATATAGCAAAAGTTATGATGGAAAAGACTATCAATCCCGATACTCAACTGCCCTTATACTATTATTATGATTGAACGTCTGATCATGAAATACATTTTGCTGTGGATCCCCATAGCAACTCAAAGAAATAGCATTCCGGACCCGCTCGTGAAACTCAGACCCGATGTGGAGTTGTGCCTGTTATGGAACCGATATACAGGCGATTCGAAGACTGATCCATGGGATGATCTTGAGACCTGTTCCGGTTCATGCAGTGGAGACTAGACGGCGATTCAGTTTCAAAACCACGTTATTTCATGTGAATGTTTGCTTTTGTTTTTTTTCCCTTATTTACTGTTGTCAATAAATACTTGTGTTTTATTTTTATCATTTCATGTGACCGTTTGAGATATTTTACTAGTATTATCACTTGTATCACTTCATAAGACATTAGTGATCGTTCATCTTATATGTGTAGTTAATATGAGCTTGTATTAATATTATTTCATGTGTTGGTATATCGTCGCCGTTGGCTTAGGCCTAATATTGATACATCTTAGACTGTAACTCGACTCGATCTATTGATTGGATGGATTAGTTCATATTTGAGCATTAGATGTATATAGATCTTGTATTTGGACATTGAGATATTAGAGTTATATCATTTCAGGAATAGATGATTACCGTTTCGGACTGGGACTAATTGTAAAGGAGCTTGGACTGTATACTAGATTGATCTTATGTTGGATTGGTTCGTGATTTTGGTTTAAGATCTATATTTTATCTGAACAATTATCAGACTTGATATTCCTTATTCGGTGATAATTCAATCAAGAATTGGTTTGGGTATTTGAGGACATATTAGATGTGATCTTACTTTATTAAATGATTAGAATTCTTAATGATTGGATCGGCACATGGAATTATTCAGAGTTGGAGTGATCTGAGATTTACATTCCTTTATTGGATCTTGATTAGTGTTCTGATGTGATTGAGTTAGTTGAATTTATAGTCATGAATAATTCCTGATTTTACCCCCGATTGTACCGTTTGAGTGTTGATGTCTTGTTGATGTTGATTATCAGACGTAGAGACATCTTAGATTTCATATTGCTTGAGAAATTGTAGTTGATTGGGTTGACCTGATCTGGTAGATTTTAGATACATATATATATATATATACTTAATATGTTATTTGAGTTTTGAGATCCTGTGATTGACCTTGAAAGGGAGAGAGTGTGTGATAATCTTGATCGAATTGGAGTGTGGGGATTTGATTAGATGTATCAGAATGTGTAGTATTTCCGTTATTGAGATTTGAATATATCGATGACTTGAGGATCAGAGTTTGAGAGCAGTTACTATTTGATCTCTTTTATTGGTGGGATCAGAGTTGATTAATAGGATGATAGAACTGATTATTGATTTATTGGACTTGTGGGTTACTGTACAAGATTACTTTGATATGGATTGATGTTTGATATTCACAGTGATTGTTATTGAGACTACGAGTTGATGGATAGTTACTGTTATTTTAGTACAGATGGATGAGATTTTGATTGATTCTAGAGGGAACTGTATTTTAAGAAATCAGTGTTTGGACCGTTATTGTAAATTCATGTTACTGAAAGTTACTGGGACAGGATTGTTTGACTGTAACACCTTGTACAGTCCTATTGTTCATCGTATACACGGTTATTGTTACCGTTCACTGTTATTGATATTGTTCACTGTGTATACGATTACTGTTGATTGTTATACTGTACCATTACTGTCACCACATCGTCCTAGCATTATAAGTAACATGGATATTAATTGTCTTAACTGAACTAAATAATCATGTAAATGGACAACTTACACTGGGATTGAGAAAATTGATGGAGGAGACAACATCTGTATTTTGGGTGGACCTAGGATACAAGTTGCGCAGCCGACTGAGGGTTTTACTGCAGAGTTCCTGGGGGATGACTGACATCCCATCTGTACTGTTATTGTTCCACTATTTCCACAATGAGATTACTGTTACTGAGTACCTAGCGGTAAGACCTGGTTCAGCACCAGGAAACTGATGACGTGGTCCCGGGTATGTACAGGACCCACCTAAAGTATGGACAATGTCTCCAACCGATCAGTTTTAATAACTTAGAAACCTGATTGACACATGTGATAGGCGTAGTGTGGGATGCGTCTATTACAGGTGACAATTGGTGTTCGCTGATACAAATAATAATAATAAACTATTTATAGTGTATTGTGACTGATCGTAATCACCTGACTGCTTATATATATAAACTATGATAGACATATGATTGTACACATGACCGGATTGTATACCAGACTAGTGACATATGCTAGGTTACACATCTTGACATTAGTTGTTTTCTTTTGTCATGAGGTCAGTTATATATATCGCTTATAGCTTTGTTCTTTATATTGATTATTCTGTTATCTTTTATTTCAGCTATCTTGTTGTTATTGTTTATATTGTTATTATGCACGAGCACCTTTCTCTTTACACGCACACTCATTAGGTCACTTCTGACGACCTTAGATTTTCACGTCCAAGATTTTTTTGACACCTTCTTATATTGTTCAGGTATTCGTTTGATCGCACGCTTCGCGAGGAGCTGGAGTTTCTCTCTTTGATTCTGGTATTCTCTCCTTTTTTTATTATTGTCTCTATACTTTTCTTGATTCATGTATTATGAGATTCAGTCCTTATTCCAGTTCTTTTTATATGACATCATGCGTGAATGCTTATATGTGATATTACAGTGATCGTTGATTTATTATGGTTTAATTTATAGCTTGTTCAGGTCACTTTACGCTTAGTATATACGTGGGGTATTTTCCTCGCGTATATACGTCGCTGACTCTCGTCGCGACTCCGTTTTCACGTATTTTGGGAAAGCGGGGCGTGACATTGCTTGCTTGATAATCTAACTGTTATCCTTTTCGTAATGGTTATGAAGAGTTTAAATCTGTATTAATACTATTTCCCAAAACTGTATTATTTTCCTGTATTCATGTTGATCTCCTGTATCGGTATTATTTTCCTGTGTTCATACCGATCCCCGTATCGATATTGTTTTCCTGTGTTCGTACCGATCCCCTGTATCGGTACTGTTTCCCTGTATCATTATATACGATAGTGATATTTATTATGCTTATTACCTGACATGCTATTACTTGACATCTGACTCCTACATGCTATCACCTGACTCCTTGTTATCACCTGATACTTATTTGATATCACTATCACCTGCCACCTGATACATTACTGCTTACCTTGTGATTATCATATTTTGGGAACCTTGCCCTGCTATCTTGTAGTATATATACAGTGACCTGTATTTCTAGTGCTTATGTACTCCTGTGACTTCTGAACCTGTCCTGCTCCTGCTATTCCCGTAATATGATAATTGCATAATTAAACTATAAAAAAGCCAACTTACATCGAGTAAGGGAGAAACTGATGGATTTCATGTGGTGAATATATTTACAGTGGTATTAGGTATGTTGTGCAACTCAAATCTTCCAGATCTACCTGAGGGCCTCCAGGTGTCTGAGGAAAGCATTGGCTCTCTGCCTCCTATTATATTCCTGAATGGGCAAATATAAGACCCACTTCCTGTAGGCCTTGCGGCTGGTTCCGTACACCAGCAACGAAACACCCTGGGTCATGGTTCCGGGCTATACGGGACCCACTGTAAACACAACCTATTGGTCTCATCATCAGTTTTCAATAATAACCACAACTTACTCATATATAGATGTATGTGTGTTGGGACACTAGAACACATGCCTAGATATATGGATAGGATGAGTAATAATAATAAGATATTAATCAATAATTCATTGTGTTATTTTGCAATTCGGGTTGTATACACTCGGATTACGGTGACATGAGTAAATGTATATGATGAGGGTTTCCTTGTTTGCATATTCCTTCGATGTACCAATCTCATGAAGCTGTAATCTGAGCATGTATAGCTAATTTTGCCTGTATTCGGTGTTATTGGTTTTATCAGTCGTCTATCAGTTTTATGATATTTTCATAGTTTAGGAGTCATCTCAGGTTATGTGAACTCAGAATACGATGACTTGATGTATATGGTATATATATGAGGGTTTCTTTGTTTAGATTATTCCTTCAACATACTAACCACACGGATTGGTAATTTGGGCATATATAACTGGTTTTACCGCCTCTACTTTACTTGCTACCTCTTTACGTGCTCCTGTATGCCTATGCTCATGACACAGTTTTTAATGCATGCTCTTGAACTCAGATTTATCGATACACGTGTGTTTGTCCCTGCACGCCACTTGGCCTTCACCGCACCACTCATTGGGGAGTTTGGACTTCCGTGGACCTGCATGTTCAAATCTTGGAGCTTGAACTGCGATGGACTTTTTGGTGATCAGAGTGGCGATGCGGTAGCATCGAGGATCAGCAGTTGACCATTCGAAGCCCTATCCTTGTAGGCCCCTTGCTCATCTCTCGAGTTTTCCTTTTATAACTCGTGAGTATCTTTTGTACTGTTCATAATTGTATATCTCTTGTATTCTCGCATTTGCGCCTATCGGTGATGTAACATTCTTGTAATATTATATCACATCTTGTGTTAGCTTTATAATTATGCTTTTATATTGGAATGTATAATATACGACGGACTTTCATACTCTGATTCTTACTTGTATTGATACTTAGCGTATATATGTGAGGGTATTTTCAACCTACATATATACATTGAAGTAACGTCTCTGTACCCGCGAGATCAGGGTGTTACACTCTCTCTGCCACCCTCTCTCCCTCATTCTACCCTCTCTCTGTCTTTCTTTGTGTGCCTTTAGTACTATTATTTTCGGTTAAATTCTAGTTTCCAGAGCAATTTGATAATTTTTTGTTTCATCTATTAAATTAGGTACAATATCTAATGCCAATGTGTCTATTTTTTGTTCATTTAATGTACACTGACAATAGATAGAGATAATAACCTAATGTATGTTAATGTAATAATAAAACTCGTGATTATCAAAAAATCAATCACAAGGCATGAATTAGTAGAGAAAGTTCATCAAATCAGCAAAATTAATCCGAACGAGCATCAGATTCACTTGACATGCAAGTAGCCAGTAGCATACGAGTATTATCAAGCAGTGGAAATATCATATGATGACAACAATGTGTTATGCTTGAAATAAGCACGGTCGAACATACGATAGAGTGATATGTGGAGAAATATACTGTGAGTCATTGATTGCCTGAAGGTCATAGAGAATTCACACGTATGCTCCATTTGGATAATAAATTAACGGGCTTCATATTAGCGATACATAATAAGTAACTAACCGTGAGTTCTGTTCTAATATTTTCATTTCTCTTTCTACTAAATGTTCAAATGACATTAATATTTGGATGTCCTAATAATTTGGCACAAAGGGGAGGAGATGTATCACAATCTATCATCATCATATATGAACTTTGGATATGATGCATTATGCAATCGTATCCGAACACAATGCATTTCTCCTCCATTCATGCGCCACAGGTTGACTCAATAAATCTCACTCCACTTGAGATGAATATTATACCAACGGAGCATTCAAGTACAAATAGGTAAAAGTGCACCTAATTGAATTCTTCACTTATGCACAAAGGATGGCATCCTAACTTTTAATATGTTGCTTACAAATCTTATGCAAGAGTGGGGACTCAACTGGCATTAGGGAAAATGTGACTCCCTTTAATGTTGGAACATCCTTGATGCATCTAACACTAATGCACAATGACTTCAATGAGGGTGATAATGCAGTACAAGAAAATAGTGATGATGATGACTCTGCTGAGGGTGATAATATGATGCAGGAAAATAACATGCAAGTTATAGCACAAGGTCTTGAAGATGACACCGACTAGGTTGAGGATGGTTATGCTAACAATGAATATGTAGAACCCAAAGATTCGCATCCTGGTGAATTTGAGGGTGATGGTTGGGTAAATTCAACATATGTAGAGAATATAACTTATGAATTTAATAGGTCTACAACACCTACTGCTAATAAGAATTTGAAAGTAGAATATATATTTGAATCAAAAGGTAAATTGCTGCAAGTAATTACCGAGTGGTCCATTAAGTGTGGAGTGTCATTCACGCCTGTGAAGACTAACAAATCTTGCTGCACAACAATTTGTTTTTTCATTAGAGAGGGTGATAATGTTTATGTGCCTGTGGAGACTACATGCCTCTATTCCCAAGAATTCAGTGGATACTTCAAGATTAGATCTTATGTAGGAGAGCATATAAATAGCCAACATTAACTAAGATCCAATTATTGTAAAGTAACCGCATCTTTTGTGTGCAATGTGATTCTGCCTATGGTGAGAAAAAAGTTTAATAGGACTTCTGGTTATATTATAGAGTATATTGAAGCTAAATATCACGTTAATATAGCATATAACAAGGGTGGAATGCTAGAATGAAGGCAGTGATGCAGATATTTGGAGATTGAAAATTGTCATATGAAACACTCCCTTAGCATTTGAATGTAATGGAAATAAGCAATCTGACTACCGTAACTGCGCATTATTTTGAGCCTTATGCATACGATATGATTCATTTTCATCGTGTATTTTGGGTTTTGGACCGTCCATCGAAGGTTTCCAATATTGTCGGCCACTTCTTAGCATTGACGGTATACATTTGTATGAAAATATAAAGGTTATTTGCTTTTTACCATGAGATTGGATGCGAATGTTGGACTGTACACATTGACCTTTGCAGTTCTGAAAGGGGAAATAGAAGCATCGTGGCAATTGTTCATATCACGTAGTTATCATGTAATCTCCAGTGTGCATCAGAATAGGAGAATAATCACTTTTTCCTCTGATCAGATGAAAGAGATACCAAATGCACTTAGATCCTATTGGCTTTCACCACATAGTCATTATTACTGTTGGAGATACATTTGAGCTAACTTTTCATAAGCTTTTAAAGATAAAAACTTGCATAATTTACTGTGAGAAGTTGGTTGTGCATTAGATCCAGAAGTGCACAAGGAAAAGAGAGCAGAACTAAAAGATGCATGTGAAGATACAGAAACTTAAATTGAGACTAGTTTGAAGATCAAGAAGACCAATATGCATTATCAAGGAACAAAGGATATCAATTCTGCATGATAACTACAAATGCCTTAGAGAGCTTCAATGATGTGTTGAAAGGAGCTCGAGCTTTGCCAATAGAAACACAAATTGCAAGAAAATTTTTTCCACTTAGTTAAATTATTTTGGACACGACGTGAAAGTGCACAGGGATGGTACAAACTGTTGACACCGAATAATGAGAACTTTTTAAGATATCGCAATAATATAGCCGTCTTCATTCAATACAAAGATTCAGTTGAACGGAGTGAGGGGTATCAAATAAGAAAGGATATCCTTGCATTGTTAATCTCACAGAAGACGGGCCTACTTGTTCTTGCAATTTACCTCAGCTCCAAAAGATGCATTGTGCACATGTTATTGCAACATATGCTAAGGAGAGAGATTGTGCAAATATAAGCACTTACCCTTTATGTGCATTGTGGTATACCGTGGAGAACTACTGTAAGGCTTATGCTAGGATGTTCATCCTGTTTCTGATTCATGATATTGGCCAGAAAGCAATAAGCCTACTATCTTACCACCTAAAGTTAGAAGGTCACCGGGTAGCCGATCTTTTGTCCGAACCATTTAAGTCAGTGATGTCTCCTGTTTGTGTCCTTTGTGACAGCCAAGACCACTTGGTTGAACAATACCCTAGGTTGCCAATTATCAAAGCCAAGCAAGCAAATATACTCAATACATTTCGCAAGCCCGATTACAACAACAACCCATTCAGTGAAACATACAATTCAAGATGGCGGAACCATCCCAACCTTTCTTGGAAATCTTCTCATGGACAAGGATATGATGGATCTCCATCATTCCAAAAACCGTCTCCTAATAATCAATTTCATAAGGGAAACCAATTCAATGCAACACTATAGGTCCCTCCCTTTGTCCCTCCTAATCAAAGAAAACCTTTTTTAGAGGACATGTTTTTACAGTTCACGCAGAGCGAAGCCCTCACTAACCAGAACCAAGCCCAAATAAATCATAATCAGAATTAGGCGATAGTTAGGATCGAAGTTTAGTTAGATCAGTTAGCTGCATCTATAGGAAAGAGAGAAAAAGGGCAGTTCCCTAGTAAAACTGTGCTTAACCTGAAAGGACAAAACGTTCTCAAAATGTTCCAAAGGGCCAATTCGAAATCGGTTCGAGTTCAAATCGTTAAGTCCAAGCCATTCACATTTTATGATCGAGCAAGAGAGTGGACAACCAAGTTCAAGTTTCACCAAACAATCTCAATAATGAAAATAAGGAAAAAGAGAACACGTCAACAAAGAAAAATGATCAAAGTATTGTTGACAATCAAGCAAAATCCTTTGTGCCCAAAGCCCCATTTCCTCAACGTCTTCAAGTCAATAGGAAAAAAAATCATTGTGAAGGAATTTTGAAAGTTTTCAAAAATGTCTAAATCAACATTTTTTTCTTAGATGTAATCAATTAGATTTTTTTTTCGTACTCCAAGTTCTTAAAGAACCTTACCACTGTCAAGAGGAAAACTTTTGTTCCTCGTGAAGAGCATTCGCTACACAAGCATCTTGTCTCATTCTACAAAACATTGCACCAAAGTATAAGGATCCTGGGAGTCCTACAACTTCAGTTAGGATAAGAGATCAAGTTATGGATCAGTATCTTCTAGGTTTAGGGGCGAGTGTGAATCTTTTACCCTATTCTGTGTACAAACAATTTAGGAAAGTTACAACCCACAAACCTTACATTGTTTCTAGCAGATAGGTCTATTAAGGTCCCCAAGGGAATTGTTGGGGATGTTATCTTGAAGGTCGATGAATTTTATTTCCCTGTTGACTTTGTTGTCCTAGACACCGAACCAGTGACAAATCCCAGTAATCACTCTCCTATAATTTTTGGAAGACCACTCCTTGCTACCGCTGATGTTGTTATTAGATGTAGGAATGGTGTCATGACCTTGTCATTTGAGAATATGACAGTTGAGCTGAATGTCTTTCACACTAGTTCCCGACCACCTGAAATGGATGAACATGAGGAGGTCAACATGATTGATACTTTGGTCAGTCACGCCTTTGAGGATTTTTGTTATGAAGACCCCTTGGAGAAATGCTTAGGCCATTTTGGACATAACTTTGGACATAACTTTGACATTGATGAGTCTTTAGAAGAGGTCAACGCACTATTAGAATCTGTTCCTATCATGTACACTGATCAATAGAAACCCAAGGTAAAACCCTTATCTGTGTCAACTGTTCCTATTACATCAATCATTGAGCCTCCAAGTTGAAGCTCAAGCCTTTGCCAGACACATTAAAGTATGCGTTTTTAGGTGAGACTGAAATCTTGCCTGTAATTATTTCGTCTCATTTAGACAAGGACCAAGAAGGGAAGTTGCTAGATGTCCTTATTGAACACAAGGAAGCTCTAGGTTGGACAATAGTGGACATCAAGGGAATTAGTTCTTCTTCTGTGGTAATGCACCATATCCATCTCGAAGAAGATGCTAAAACCTCAAGAGAACTACAGAAACGTTTAAACCTTGTTTTGAAAGAGGTGGTGAGAGCGGAGGTCATAAAATTATTAGTCACGTGTATCATTTACCCTATCTTCAATAGTCAGTGGGTTAGTTCAGTACAAGTTGTGCCCAAAAAGTCCGGAAGTCATAGTTGTTATTAATGAGAATAATGAGTTGGTTCCAACTTGTGTTAAAACTGGTTGGCGAGTGTTCATAGACTATAGTAAACTCAACTCCATGACTAGAAAAGATCATTTTTCTCTGCCTTTCATCGACCAAATGTTAGAACGTCTTGCCGGTCACCTTTACTATTCCTTCCTCAATGGTTATGCCGGATATAACCAAATTCCAGTTGCTCGTGAGGACCAAGAGAAAATGATATTCACAAGTCCGTTTGGCACATTTGCCTACCGTCACATGCCCTTTGGGCTATGCAATGCACCCGCTACTTTTTAACGGTGCATGTTGAGCATTTTTTCGGACATGGTCAAGCGATTTCTAGAGGATTTCATGGATGACTTTTCTGTCTTTGGGTCTACTTTTGATGAGGGTTTATATCATTTATCGTTGGTATTGATAAGATGTAAGGAGAAGAACCTAGTTCTTAAATGAGAAAATGCCATTTGATGATACAATCTGGGATTGTCTTAGGACACATTGTCTCTGAAAAAGACATAGAGGTTGACATAACTAAGATAGACCTAATCTCAAAATTACCACCTCTAAAAACTGTTCAGGAGGTGCGATCCTTCCTAGGCCACACTGGGTTCTACCATCGCTTCATCAAAGATTTTTCCAAAATTTTCAAACCTCTTTATAATCTTCTAGCAAAGGATGTTCCCTTTGAGTTCAACCCTTCCTGTTTAGCAGCCTTTGAAAGGCTCAAGACCGAGTTAACCTTAGCACCCGTCATCCAATCACCTGACTGGAATCTTCCATTTGAGGTGATGTATGATGCTTCTGATTATGCAATAGAGTTGTCCTAGGCTAGCGAGTAGATAGACTTCCTCATGTCATTTGCTATACCAGCAAGACTCTTAACGATGTCCAACTGAATTACTCCACCACTGAAAAAGAGTTATTGGCAGTAATGTTCGCGCTTAACAGATTTCATCCTATCTTATAGGTTTTAAGGTCCTAGTTTTCACCGATCACGCGGCTTTGAAATATCTTCACACGAAAAAGATGCTAAAGCCCATTTAATCTGTTGGATCTTGCTCATACAGGAATTCGACTTAGAAATTCATGACAAAAGGGGGCTGAAATGTTATCGCAGACCACTTGTCTAGATTAGTGATTGAATCTTCATCTAACTCATTACCTATTCTCGAAACATTTCCTGAAGGTCAGTTAATGTTTGTCTCTCATTCGACTATTCTATGGTATGCTGATATTGTAAACTATCTTATCATGGAACAAATGCCTGATTCATGGACCAAGCAAAAATGGTTGTGTTTCTTAGCTAGGGTCAAATGGTTCTTCTGGGATGAACATACTTGTTCAAATACTGTCCTGATAAGATAATTTATGCTGCGTTCCTGACTTAGAATTTAGGAACATCCTTTCATTTTGTCATGACTAAGCCTGTGGTGCTCATTACAGTGGAAGAAAACTGTTGCGAAAATTTTACAATGTGATTTTTATTGACCCACTTTATTTCGTGATGCTCATGTCTACTGCCAATCATGCGATCATTGTCAGCGATTAGGGAAAACTACACGACAAAATTAAATGCCGTTAAACCCGATCTTAGTTGTCAAAATCTTCGATGTTTGCGGCATTGACTTCATGGGTCCCTTCCCTAAGTCTCATGGATAACAATATATCCTTGTGGCAGTTGACTATGTCTCTAAATGGATAGAGGGCGTAGCATGTAGATCCAATGACCACAAAGTTATGGTAAACTTTTGAAAGAGAATATATTTTCTCGTTTTGGCTTCCCTCGTGCAATCATTAGCTATGGTGGAAAATATTTCTGCAATCGTACATTTGAAGCCTAAATGAGAAAATACCCTATCAATCATAAGGTAGCCACCCCTTATCACCCATAGACTAATGGCCAAGTAGAAGTTTTCAATCGAGCCATCAAGACCATTCTAAAGAAAACTGTGTCCCTTCGATTGACTGATGCCTTGTGGGCATACAGAACTACATTCAAGACTCCTATTGGGATGTCTCCATATAGGTTAGTCTATGGCAAGACTTGCCATCTTCCTGTCGAGCTAGAACACAAGGCATACTGGGTGATCAAACGCCTAAATTTTGACTTTGACAAGGCATGTGAGTTTAGGAAACTTCAACATGATGAGTTTGAAGAGATAAGGATATGATTGTTCAAAATGGTACAAGGACCGTATGAAAATGATGCATGATAGGGTTAGAACTTGAAAGGATTTCCAATGATTGCACACATTTATTACATTATTCTTTATTACATTTTCACATTTATCATGTAATAAATTTGCTAAATTTCTTTTCTTAAATGTCTATTTTGCAGAAGATAGTCGTGGGGAGAAAAAGGATAAAATCAAATAAATATCAGTTAAATTCTGATTTAACTAGATCTATTTGATTAGAGGAGGATGATCCCAAATCTAGTTGGTTAAATTTACTTTTTGGTGAATCAAGTGGTTAAAGCTAAAGATCAACCGAGGATAACGTCAAATACAGAGTCCAAATTCAAAATCTAAAGGGATAAATGGATAGAGAAAAGATCAACGGATGAGATAAAGCAATTTTGAATCAGATTCTGACCGGATACATTTTAGTATTTGAATCATAACTTTCGCTGCCGAAACTCAAATCTGATGATTCAAAATGATCCAGAAAGAAGACTTAAAGAGATACAACTCTTAAGTTGATCACTATTTCTAATTATGTCATTTGATAAGTTATATTCAGCAATCACACGCCAACAAGCTGCAGATTAAAATTGAATATCCACATCAAATCAAGTTTAGAGATAAGGGGAGGATTCAAATTCAGAAATATCCAGCTTCCCCTATCTTCATACTCCTCTACCCTATATATTTCTTCTATAAATACCTGCAATCTCAAAGGCAAATGGGAAGGGATCAAGCAGAGATAGATTTTAGGTCAGTTTTCATTCTTTTTTAGTGTATGTTTTTATTTTTCTTTTCATGTAATTTTTAGTTTTCTTTATGTAACTGAGAAGAGAGATAAGTTTCATAGAGGAAGGAGAGCAAACTTGTATTGAGGGTGACACGATATAAGTAATCTTTTTTCATTGTTATTTGAATCGAATCGAAGTTTTCTTTTCTTTTCTATTTTTGTTTTTATTTGCTTCCCTCTTCTATGTTTGTGAATCCAAATGACTCTGATAGCCTCGAAGTTGCCTTATCCTTGTAAGTTCCATTGATGACTTATGGTGATGGATATCCAGTTCTATGGTAGTGTAGCTTGCCCCTTCATTTCATAGAATAAATCGGGAAAAGGAAAGATCCTATTTGTCATACGTCGGTCGCCTTCAAACAAAGGTACATCGTCGATACGGGTCAAAGGTAAGCAGGCGCCAAAGAGGTAAGTAAGTTTTTCAGGTTTTAACTTTCTTTTCTTTTAATTTTAGTTTAGATCACCAACACCACAATCTCCTAACTCTTTTATCACTCTTTTCAATTTCTTTGTATATATCCATTTTCTATTTTCTCCACCTTTTCAATCTACCACTTTCTTCCTAACTTAACTTTAACCCATTTTTCTTTTCTTTAAAGAACTAAAAGAAGATCCTTAACCATTGAATGTAACTTAAATGAGAACTTGCTAAAAAAGCTTCCATCGCTAGTCCCTCATTGTGGATCAAGGCCCACATAGCCACTTGCTATCACGGTAGTATTGAGCACCTTGCACTCTTTATTCTTAAGTTCTAAAATTCTGTATTCTTGTGTGCAGGTAAACCTCAATAAAATTTTGGCGCCGTCGCCGGGGAGGGACGGTAAGTAATTCTCTTTTTAAGTTTGCATTTTTTGTTAACCTTTTTCTTTGTTCTTAGTGTACAAGTTTAACAATAAGGAAATGTTTGCTGCAGTGGACATATAAGTGGCCCTGAACTCTGCTCAAGAAAGCAGAGCTCGGAAGCCCTCAGATTTTCTACATTCCAGTCGCAATCTGAGTGAATTACTAACCTGTATTTTTGCAAGTTGCCTGAATTGTAAAGCTAAATTTCTGTAGCTATTTATTTCTTTGTTTGTCTCACTGTACATACTTTCTAACCTCAATAGTGAAATGATGTTTGTTAAATGCTAAAAACGGTTTAGACTTGCATTTAGGCACGCGTCTAATTCGTTTACATTTTACATTACTGTTGAAGAGTGCTGGAGCAAAAGGTACGTATGCATTGCATATAGTTTAGGAAACATTCTTGAGTGATTATTTACTTGTTGAATATTATTTTTCTATGTCCTGCACACTTTGCACATTCAATCTTAAGGGCTTGTCCTATAAACAAGATAAGGTGGGTAAGTCATTATCCTCCCTTAGCCCACAAACAATCTCCTGACTCACTAACCCAAGCCTAACTAAAACTGAGTAGACGTTGGCCCTAGGGGGACATCTCAGACTCATATAGGAGACTGACCTAAGGGGAAAGTTGATTAGAATTTGACTCTTACCAAATCGGTACCTAAGATTGGGGATTGAGGGTCGAAACCCCGAACGTTGGTGGTTTGGCATAATTAGACTTGTTTCTTAGGCACGGATATCTCTCACTGATCTTGCCCCTAACTGGCCGATTAACTTGTGGTCAGATTCTGTAATATACCCCCCATGGATAGTCTAACCAGTTAGGAGCCGTCTAGGTCTAAGGTCTACCTTAACTTAGGTTAGATTTTTTTTCTTTCTTTTTATTTGTTTGCTTATTTGTTTGTTTTTTTATTTGTGTTTGACATTTCTTGTGTGATATGGATTATAATAATAATTTTTTCAATTTTAATGGTAATCCATGTTACACCCCGACCGCTTTTTCAGATATTACCAACCTGCCATATCATAACTTTAACTAACCTAGTGTGCCAGATTAGTCTTATTCGAATCAATACATGCCCCAGTCCCAATACTATGAGCAAGACTGAAATAATCATCACTATTCTTCACAGAGTCAATGGGGATACAACTCCCCCGAGTCATATTATCAACTACCTTACCAACATCCAACTTCATATACTCCTTCTCCCTAACAACTATTAAAAGAATCAATTGACTGAGAAAAGAGGATAGAAGTCTTAGATGAGCTTGAGTGACGAATCCAGATTTTAGAACACTCAAAATCCTGTCAAAAATTTCAAATCACAGATCCTTACTCTATTTTTCAAGAAAAACATGCTGACTTAGAAAAGAGTATAGAATTCATGATTCAGTTTCAAAATGATCCACTCGATATGATAGAAGCAAGACTGAGTAGATTGGAAAACATGCGTAGGAATAAGAAAACTTTCCCTACCCAATCTTTGACTATTCTCGACACTTCTACCATATTGATGAAAACTAAGAATCATGGTATCTTGAAACTTTGACCAAGATTCAATTTTACCATAAAACCTTAAACTTGACTAATATCAACCCATAGACGAATTGGCAAGTTTTCATTTAATAAGATTGAACTTGATTATAAATGTGAACCCGATCCCTAACTTTGTGATTCAGTTTTCATTTTCGAATCTATATTGACTCCAGTATTCTTACCCAATTTGGACCAATTTTTTGAGCCAACATTTATTCCCCTACCCATAGATTTAGAAATGGAATCACTAATTTTAGATAGTCACACTCCATTGATGGAAAAAGAATGTGAATTTTAATTCTTGGATTTGGACTCGACTCTTGAAGCAGAACTGACTCTCGAACCCAAAGTTGATTTTTTCGAGTTAGTATTAGTTCTTGAACCTATCATTCTTGAGCCCAAGTCAGTCATTCCACCAAGTCACATTCTTTTGTTGGACATAAGTATAGACGATGATGATTCCGTGATGATTTTTCAGGACTGGTCATGTAAATGGAGTAAGTTTCACGATAGGATCTTTCATGATCCTATTCATATCAGGGATTGTAAATATGTAAATAAAAAAGAGGTCAATAAAGGTGGGTTCCGTGAACCATCACATTATCTTGATTGGGTAGCAACGCTTGACCCAATCAGACCACCATTAGAACTACCACCATAAGGTAATATTTTTCTTTCCTTTCTTCTTTTTCATGCATCTATGCATTAATTCATACATTGAGGACAATGCATGAGATAGGTGTGCGGGAGGGTTCTAACATAACTTAGGTTTTTCTTTTTTTTAAAAAAATTATTAACATTTTCTTTACTTTTAAAAACTTTTTGAAAATTGAAACAATATTTTGAAATATTTTTTGTAAGAAATTAAGTCAATTTTAAGGAATAGGAGAATCATCATTAAGATTTCTTATACTTGGTCAAAATAAAAATTTTTATTTGATTTCCAAGGTTAGGAAGAAAATTTGAAAAAGTAATTTAGTCTTGATTTTTACCTTAATGATATATGCATGCTTTATACACTTACACACTTAGGGTTCAAAAACACAGTTTATGCCTTATTAAAAAAAGAAAAAGAAAAAATATAAATTTAAAAATTCTCTGATTAAGCTAGGTATTTGTGCGTCATAAATTATAAGTATTCATGACTAAAGGCGGTTCATATAATAAAATCCTTAGTTTTGTGACCTTGTTTGCTTGAGTCCTCAAGTCCTTGGGTGTTTTCTCACCCGGTGCCCTGAGATCATTTCGTTTGGGAGTCACCGATTAAAAGCTCGTTACATGGGCAGATTAGAAAGCCTAATAGAACTAAGAAATAATATCACCAAAAAAAATAAAAATAAATAAAAGAGAAACAAATAATAAGGCATAGGAGTTAGAGTTAAAGAAACCCGAGTCAAAATTTCAAGGTCACAAAGGTGCATATGACTTAGGGCAAAATAATACATTAGATGAGAAATACAGTTTGACTCCATGCCTTGGTTGATAACAAGTTTTTGAATAAAGACTAAGCTTAAGAATGAAAAGTTTGATTTTCCTATAACTTATAGATTACTTAATTCTTACAAAAATACTTCAAATATTTTTCTCTTTCAAAATGTGTTTTCAAAATACTAACACTTTGTTTCTCTTTCTTTATGGATTTTATGGGTGTAATCCACTAAAAACCCTCACGAGATAAAACTCATTCTCTAGGGGGAACCTAGAGGTTTAACGGCTTATTGCACATACTCAGTGTAATCGTGCGACCTATGAAAGTGGTCTAATAATCTTTGGTTTAGTTTTGTTGTTTTGCTTGAGGACGAGCAAAAGATAGGTGTGAGGGTGTGATTGCACACATTTCTTATATTATTCTTTATTACATTTTCACATTTATCATGTAATAAATTTATTAAATTTCTTGTCTTAAATGTCTATTTTGCAGAAGATAATCACGGAAAGAAAGAGGATAAAATGAAATTAATATCAGTTAAATTCTGATTTAACTAGATCTATTCGGTTAGAGGAGGATAATCCTAAATTCAGTTAGTTAAATTCAATTTTTGGTGAATCAAGTGGTTAAAGCTAAAGATCAACGGAGGATGACGTCAAATACAGAGTCCAAATTCAAAATCTAAAGGGATAAATGGATAGAAAGAAGATCAACGGATGAGATAAAACAATTTTGAATCAGATTCTGACTGGATATATTTTAGTATTTGAATCATAACTTTTACTACCGAAACTCAAATCTGATGATTCAAAATGATCTAGAAAGAAGACTTAAAGGGATACAACTCTTAAGTTGATCATTATTTCTAATTATGTCATTTGATAAGTTATATTCAGCAATCAACACGTCAATAAGCTGCAGATTAGAACTGAATATCTACATTAAATTAAGTTTGGAGATAAGGGTAGGATTCAAATTCAAAAATAGCCAGCTCCCCTATCTTCATACTCCTCTACCCTTTATATTTCTCTTATAAATACCTGCAATCTCAAAAGCAAATGGGAAGGGATCAAGCAGAGATAGATTTTAGGCCAGTTTTTCATTCTTTTTAGTGTAGGTTTTTATTTTTCTTTTCATGTAATTTTCAGTTTTCTTTATGTAACTGAGAGGAGAGACGAGTTTCATAGAGGAATGAGAGCAAACTTGTACTGAGGGTGACATTTAAGGGTGAGCAGCAATCGGATATACCTGAAAAAATCGCAAAATAACCGAAACCCGAACCCGTTCTGACCCGAACCGCGATGATTCGGTCGGGTTTCGGAGTCGGGTTCCCAAACCCGAACCCGACCGAAATTAATTAACTTTAAAAATATATATATAACTTATTTAACTCGCGAGTCGCGATTGATGCGATGCGTTCATTCAGTGACTTCAGTCTCTCTCTCTCTTTCTTACTCTCTCATAATCTCAAAATCGAAATCTCAACCCTAATCCAAATTTTCCTTCGTCCCGATCATCTCTACACACCGTCGATCAGCTCGAAGGGTCCGATCATCTCCTCTCATCATCGATCATCTCGATCTCTTCGATCTCCGATCATCTCCTCTCGTCATCGATCATCTCGATCTCTTCGATCTTCGATCATCTCCTCTCGCTGCTCCTTCATCAAGTCGGACCATCGATCAAGCCCGATCGCCGCTCCTTTGTCAAGCCTGACCGTCGATCAAGCCCGATCGCCGCTCCTTGCCCTCACCTTCTCATTCGAACTACAAAGACCATGTCTCCTCCTCCTTTGCCTTCGCAATCCATTGAGGTAAATCCCCTGGATCCATTTCCTAATTAGCTAAACGAGTAGCAATTTGCAAATAATGTACTGTTTTTTTTAATTCTCAAAATTTTGAGCCTTTTAATGTACTGTTTTTTTTTTAATTCTCAAAATTTTGATCCTTTGACTCTACACTTTGATGTTATAGAGCCAACCCTTGACCATAGTTGCTTCAGACAGGAAATCTGGCATTGTTAAAATAAAGTTGAAGCCAATTTTGACTGTCGGTTGTAAAATTTTGGTCAATTATTTTGTAGACTTCTTAATTTTGTGCCATGCTTCAGAACTGCTTCTAGTTGTACTGCTGCTTGCTTTGAGGCTGTTAGAAATTCTGAATCAAATAGAAAAAGAATGAAATTGGAAGGTGAGGATTATAGAGGACCTGTTTCCAGAATCAATGAGAGACGTGGAATATTTGCCCTCTTTATGCACTTTTATGTTGTTGAGTCTTCTTTTGGTTCAATTATGATTACTATCATAGTAGCTCTTTACTTTTTCTTGCACATACTCCAGAGTGGTGATTTGTGGATTAGCATACAATATGCTATTATATAAACTATCTTTGAGTTTCTGGGCTTTATTCTCTGCAAAGTTTATTATTTGCTCAGTCATGTAAATAAGACTTCCACAGTTTTGTTTATGTCTATTGTATTTAGAATGTTATCCATATTTCAATGCATTACAAGCTTCTTTGGAACTATACAGTATACAACCAAACATGATGCAATCTGTGAGTTTATTTTAATTTATTTGTAATTTTGTCGGTTACACAAGGAGATAGTGTGAATGAGAATGATGTGATCCTTTTGGATGGCAACAATGCTAGTCAATCGACTCAAGCTCAAGTCGATCCCACTCTTCAAAGTGGCCAAATATTGCAAACTCCAGCAAACCAAACCCATATTCGAAGGTTCCAAGTTAAAAGAAAAGCAATGGAGCCAAGGTCAGATGTTTGGAATCATTTTTTAAAAGTTTTTGAGGATGGTATTTTGGTGTCTGCCACATGTAATTATTGTAAAAGGTCATTTGCAGCACATCCTAAACGAAATGGTACCACCTCACTTAAGAATCATATGGATTCATGCAAAAAAAACATCCACATAATATCGACACACGCCAAAAACTCATAAGTTTGACACAATCGATGGAATCAAGTGAGGGAAGTCGTAAGATGGGTTCCCTAGGAAGTTGGGAATATGATAAACAAGCCATAAGAGATGTACTTAGTAAGTTCATCATCCTAGATGAGCTTCCTTTTAATTGGTAAAGGGTATTGGATTCATATATTTCATGTCTATAGTGTGCCCTAGATTTTGTATGCCATCACGTTGAACAGTCCAAAGGGATTGTTATGAGCTTTATTGGGGAGAGAAGACAAATTTGAAGAATTTGTTGAAGGCCACATGTCAAAAGGCGTGTCGCACTACGGACACTTGAACTTCTATACAAAATATCAATTACATGTGTCTCACCGTACATTGGATTGATATTGATTGGAAGTTGAACAAAAGAATTCTTAACTTTTGTCCTATTTCTAGCCATAAAGGTGATGAACTCGGTAAGGCGGTAGAGAAGTGCTTAATAGAATGGGAGATTGAGAATGTCTTCACTATCACAGTTGATAATGCTAGTTCAAATGATAAAATGCTTCAATTCTTGATAAAGAAGATTAATAATTGGCGTGGTAGTATGCTAGATGGAAATTTTTTTTCATATGAGATGCATTGCATATGTGATTAATCTTGTTGTGAGTGATGGCCTTAAAGATATAGGAGATTCGATTAATTAGATCCGTTGGGCCGTGAGATATATTAGGCAATCTCCATCAAGGCTAGCAAAGTTGAAAACATGTATTGTGACAGAAAAGCTTGTATTTACTACTTCTTTATGCTTGGATGTGTGTACTAGGTGGAACTCCACCAATTTAATGTTGGCCCCCGCTCAACAATATGAAAAGGCTTTTGATACATTTTTGAGGAAGATCCAAACTTTCGTACAGAGGAGGATAAGTATAAGCTTCCTACGGAGAATGATTGGGCAAATACTAGGAAATTGTGCATATTGCTTAAAAAATTCAATGACCTAACATTGCGTGTGTCTGGGTCTTTGTATGTGACTAGAAATACACAT
This sequence comes from Agave tequilana, assembly GCA_038442645.1. Classification (NCBI taxonomy): domain Eukaryota; kingdom Viridiplantae; phylum Streptophyta; class Magnoliopsida; order Asparagales; family Asparagaceae; genus Agave; species Agave tequilana. Next base: position 99,982 of record JAVJIF010017310.1, read on the forward strand.
GTTGATGAGATTGGTAATATGCTTGTTGAGTTGAAAAATTGCATGCAATCAGATGATCTTAATATGCGAAGCATTGCAGTTAAAATGAGAGAGAAATATGATAAATATTGGGGAAGTTGGGAGAACATGAACATGTTGACTTACATTGCAGTACTTCTTGATCCCCGAAACAAGTTGGAGGTTTTAGGCTATGTTCTTGATGACATATTTGGTGAAGGTGTTAAGGAGAAGAGCAAATTTGTCATAGACACCGCAATTTCATTGTTTAATGAATATAAGGCCAAATATGGAACTATTAATCAAGAAGGAATAAGTGGGAACTCAACTAATGAATTCAAGTGTTGCTAGCAATCCGGCCATTCCTAGTGCAAGAGCACGGTACATAAAGAGAAGAAGCATACTCAGTGAGGAGATACAATCGGAGTTAGAAAGGTATCTAAGTGAAGTAAGAGAATGTGAAAGTCCTAATTTTTACATTCTTCATTATTGGAAAGTCAATAGCGAAAAGTTTTCCATCCTCTCTAAAATGGCTCGTGATATGTTGGCTATTTCTATCTCTATGGTGGCTTCCGAATCCGCATTTAGTACTGGTGGATGAGTACTTGATCCATTTAGGAGCTCCTTGACTCCTAGAATTGTACAATGTCTTATTTGTACCGCGGATTGGCTTCAGTCTGCCATGGAAACACAAAAAAGGACAAGTGTTGAAGAAGATTTAGATGAACTTGAGAAGTTGGATAAAGGTATGCATTTGTATATAATGAAATCTCTTTGAATTTTGATTTTCTTTTTTTTAAGGTGCCAATATTGTTTTGATTATATTTTGTTTTATCTCTTTCTTTTTTCAGATTTAGGGAAGCTTGCGATTGAGCTCACAGTTACGGACTTGTGATTTAAAGGAGATGATAGTGATCTTGATATTGATTTAGGTATAATCTATTTTGTCCATGTACCTCTCTCATTCATGCATGCTAGACTTGCTAGTAAGTGAAGAACATAGTTTGTGCTTGGATTTTTAATGTTCATGTTGCTATATTATGTCTATGGTGTTTTACTTAAGATCAAATAATATGATTTCTATCTGCGCTGTTGATTTCTTTTTAGACACATTTTGGAGATAAGAGATTTAACACTTAAAACTTAAAAGAATGGAATACAAAAAAAGAACAATTTTTTTGTTCTTTTGCTTCTTATCAGGTTATTTTACAGCTTACATGCAATCCCATGCTCATCATTTCCAAATCATGTTATAATCCCATGTTTTAATACGGTTAAGAGTCCAAATTTATGCATGCAATTGGCACATTTTTTTTTTTGCTTTTTCTGTGGCTCTATGAGACTGTGACAAATTGACAGTGTGGCTATGCGTAAGATGAGGAATGAGGAGGAAAGGATATGAAGAGGATAAAAGATACCTTCTTCAAATCATCTGCTCGACCACATTTTAACATCATGTTCATACTAGGCTGAAGCAGTCAGGTACTCTCCAAAACTTTACTACTTTATGATATTGTAACATTTAACATTTCTCTATGTTGATCATAATCATATTCTTGTCTATTCAACCCTTTTCTTTTCTTAAACTAAATGAAATATTAAGAAAGCTACACTTTTAATTATTATTCTATTGCTTGCATTCTACTTATGCAAAAAAAATTTTAATGGAAACTTTTGTCATTGTTAGATTTTATAAGATATATGATATATCTTCTAAATAAAGGTACAAATAGTTGTTTTCCGAATAATAAATTGATGGCCCATTTGATTAAGATTGAGATGTGATTATAATTTATGATATTTGACATTTTGACTACTAGTTTCCTAACCGAAAAACTGAAAAAAACCGAACCGAACCGAATTTGTTTGATTCGGTTCTCAAGTCTAATCGGTTCGAATTCGGTTTTGTAAAAACAGCAAAAACCGAACCGAACCGACCGATGCTCAACCCTCGTGACACTGGTGTAAGTAATCTTTTCTTTCATTGTTATTTGAATCGAATCGAAGTTTTCTTTTCTTTTCTATTCTTATTTTTATTTGCTTTCCTCTTTTATGTATGTGAATCCAAATGACTCTGATAGCCTGGAAGTTGCCTTGGCCTTACAAGTGCCGTTGATGGCTTATAGTGATGGATATCCATTTTTATGGTAGTGTAGCTTGCCCCTTCATTTCATAGTGTAAATCGGGAATAGGAAAGATCCTATTTGTCATACTTCGCTCGCCTTCAAACAAAGGTACATCATCGATACGGGTCAAAGGTAAGCAGGCGCCGAAGAGGTAAGAAGTTTTTTAGCTTTTAACTTTCTTTTCTTTTAATTTTAGTTTAGATCACCAACACCACAATCTCTCAACTCTTTTATCACTCTTTTCAATTTCTTTGTATATATCCATTTTCTATTTTCTCCACCCTTTCAATCTGCCACTTTCTTCCTAACTTAACTTTAACCTATTTTCCTTTTCTTTTAAAGAACTAAAAGAAGATCCTTAACCATTGAATGTAACTTAAAAGCGATTTGCTAAAAAAGGTTCCATCGCTAGTTCCTCCTTGTGAATCACGACCCGTATAACCACTTACTATTGCGGTAGTATTGAGCACCTTGCACTCTTTATTCTTAAGTTCTGAAATTCTGTATTCTTGTGTGCAGGTAAAACCTCAATTATTCAACCAGGACAGAAAGTCCTACTTTACAATTCTCGATTACATCAATTTTTGGGAAATTGAAATCCCATTGGATCGGTCCTTACATTATTAATAAGATGCACCCACATGGTGCAGTTGAAGTCCACAATACCACGGATGGTATCACTTTTCAAGTGAATGGCCATCGTTAAAGCCATACCGTGATTATCTGAGCCCAGAAGTGGAGAAAATCCTTCTGGAAGATCCTGTTTTTCAGGATTGATCTCTATACTGCTAGAGATCCATTTCTGTATTATAATTTTTGTGTTTTCTCTTAACTAGGCAATGATGGATCACATCCACTCGTCCTCATTGGCTAGTATCTTCCTTCAATTCTTACAATTGGATCATGTTGTGCATTTATTCATACATTGAGGATAATGCATGAGATAAATATGGGGGAGGGTCTAACATAGTTTTTTTTTTATGTTTTATTGTATATAAAAAACTTTTTGAAAAGGAAAACAATACTTTGACTTATTTTTGTAAGCAATTAAGTTAATTTTAAGGAATAGGATAATCATAATTAGGAATTCTTATACTTGCTTGAAATAAGAACATTTGTTTAATTTCTAGGTTTAGGAAGAAAAATTGACAGAGTAATTTAGTTTTTTTTACCTTGATGAAATATGCATACTTTATACACTCACACACTTAGGGTTCATAAACGAAGATTCTTATGCCTTATATTAAAAAAAAAAACTCTGATTAACCTAGGTATTTGTGACTCATAAAGCACACATATTTACGCCTAAAAAAGGTCTACAAATAAAAATCCTTGAGTTTTGTGGCCTTGTTAGCTTAAGTCCTAAGTCCTTGGGGTGTTTTCTCACTCGGTGCCCTAAAACCGTTCGATTTGGAAGTCACCGACTAATGCTCGTTACATGGGCAAATTAGAAAGTAAGAGAGCTAAGATATATTACCACCTATATATACATAAAAAAGGCATAAGAGTTAGTTAAAAAACCCTTAATCAAAATATTCACGGTCACAATATGTATATGACTTAGGATAAAATAATAGATTAGATGAGAATACAATTTTTTATTCTTGATTTATAACAAATCTTTGAATAGAGACTAAGTCTAGGGATGAATAGTTCGGTGCTCCTAAACTTATAAATTGCTTAATTCTTGTAAAATCACATCAAATATTCTCTCTTCTTATCAAAATGCATTTTCGAAAGTAATAACAATTTATTTCTTTTTTCTGGATTTTATAGGTGTATGTTCGCAGAGGAAAAATTCGCGTAAAGTTTCCTTGAATCAATTGAAAGTTTACAATGGATTAATACTCCGATTACAAGGGAGGGAGGATGTTGAGTCTTGAATCCTCCCTTTGTTTAGTGCTGGGTTCCTCGTGTGGCGGTGGAGAGTGAATCTTGTTCTCCGTTGATCGGATGACTGTCGGGATCGTCAGGGATCTTCTCTTTGGCTGGTAGAAGGAGTAACACAGCTCTGTCTACCAAAACTCTCAAAGAGAAGGTAGGCAAAGGGCAACTCGTACGCAGCGAGCTTGTTGAAGAGTTTAGCTCTCTTTCTCCTGTCTCTGTCTTGTTGTCGTCTAACTAAAGAAAATTCGACCCCTTCTTCAATAGCGACGGGGCTATTTATAGGGGTTCTAGGGTGAACGTACCCCCTAAAAACGCTCCACAACGAGGGGCTGACCTCCCCGCTATGTGGGCGGCGACTGGCCCCATAACAAGGGCGGTTATAACCGAGACGCGGGTGTCGAGCCCACGCGCCTTGATGTTGAGACGCGGGTGTCGAGCCCACGCGCCTTGATGTTGAGACGCGGGTGTCGAGCCCACGCGCCTTGATATTGAGACGCGGGTGTCGAGCCCATGCGCCTTGATGTTGAGATGCGGGTGTTGAGTCTTCGCGTCTAGAACTTGAAACTCTGCTTTTTAATGGCTTGTCTTTTAGTGATTTTTAGACAGCCTACAGAACCCCCTCCAAAGTTTTCGATATTCCGCAGTTAACTGGGACGGATTTCGAAATACTTTGGACTCTAGCTGAATTCGCCTTTATGACTGGACTGTTAATGCTCCGGGTTTGATCTTATCTGGAGCTGGTCTTCGTGAGTGTACTGTTGAACTCTTTGAGGCCACCAGAGTTGATCGTGTTGAGTGTCTAGATACACAGTCTAAACCTCCCCGATTGCTTTTAGTCTGTCATGGACGCGCTTTAAGTCAGGAGTGGACGATCGTCTGCTTGTGTCAGTGTACTGTTGAACTGATTTGCGGAATTAAGGACTGAACGCCAGTTCTTTTTGAAGAGCAGAGATAATACTGCTTTACAGACGCGACTTTCATGGGGTGCGCCTTTTGGAAATAGAAAACGCGACTGATATTCGATTGGGCAGACGCGATGCTAGGCCGGATTGGAAGGACGCAAACTTCGGAGAGACGCATCCTTTTAAGTAAGGACGCGACTTTCTGGACGCGACTATGGCTGTGCTGACGGGGCACGTCCATCAAAGAGGCGCGCCTGTTGAGTGCGAATCCGTGCCATGTCATGAGTGCACCGCCACTTGTTCTGGGGAACCGTCGGGACATCACCTTTTGGCGCGCGGACTTCCCGGTTCATTAAATGATCTGTTCCATGCGTCAAGCGATGACTCGCTGTAGAGCTAATCGAGCCACGTGCCGCGTATCTTTGCAAATCTTTGTGCCTATAAATGGCAACAGTCAGAGAGGTATCTCTTCTTCTCCGAGCGCCTCTGTTAGGGTTTTTAGAAAAAGAATTTTTGTTCATCACTTTTCATTTCTCCTTCATCGGATTCTTGATCACCAATGGCACCCAAGGCCAAGCCAACCGCATCATCCTCAAAGGCGGCCGTCGCCGAGGCCCATAGGGGCGGTTCCTCCGCGCAGGAAGTCCTCTTCCAGGTATAATGCCGCTTAGGCTTAACCTTCACCATTAATGGTGGAAGTTCATGGAACTCCTAAAAAAACTTTTTTTTTGAGGAGAACCGTCAACACAGAATATAAACCGTGTTTGATTCTCAGGCGCGGTCTCAGACGCGGTCTCTGAGTTGATAACCAAGGCGTAGGTCTGATGACCTGGTGCCAATGAGTCCTGCATTTTGGATTCTTCACTTAGAATTTTTCTAATTGTGAAGGGTTCGGACGCAGACTTGATCCTTGCGTTCTATGACATCAGGTGCTGATTTTTTTATGAATCTTGAACCTGAGCCCAAGTACTTAGAGATTTTTCATAAGTCTTGGTTTTCAAAACGCGGGCTTGATCCTGCGGGCCTCACATCTGGACGCGGATTTGCAGGTCTGGACGCAGATTTTGATAATTCCTGCGTCCAGTGTCTCTTCTGCGTCTGGACGCGGATTTGCAGGTCTAGACGCGGATTTTGATAATTCCTGCGTCCAGTGTCTCTTCTACGTCTGGACTTTAGACACTTAACAAAATTTTTTTTTTGATAAGATGTCTGATCAAGTGTCTTTTTCTTTTGCAGTGCTACACTCTTCTGGAATTTGCGCCATCGACTTAAGCTTCTCTGGACGCGAGTACAGAAGTCTTTGGCGCTTGGCGCTGGCTTGCTCCTGAAGCTCGCGTTTTATGGCCACTGACTTGGAGGAATTCCAACTCGGGTTGAAGGTTTCAGACCCGAATCTTGCAACTCCTGTTCCTCCAACAGAGAGATGGCAATTTTTGGCGTCTGATTCTCTGCGCGCCTTGTATCTTAAACGCGGATGTGGAATTAGGTCGCGTTTGAATTCTGTGTGTATCACAGTCTTGCTCGCGTCTGTTTCTGTCACCGCGGAAGTTTGACTCACTGCGTGGGTCATTCTCGCGTCTGCAGTCTTTAGCAATAACCGCGTTTGTGACTTAGTTTTCTTCGCTGAAGTGTACTAAGTTCCAGATGTTCTGATTCCTTTATTTGCTTCTTGCAGGTAGGCTTGATCATCCTTTTTCACGTTCGCTGGGCCCGTGGGAGAATATATCGGCCAGCGAACTTGTTCGATGTTCGTCCACAAGGGAAGAAGTCATGGTCCTCGTCGTCTACAAGGGAAGAAGTCATGGCCCTTGTCGGGGACTTAACCCTCGCCAAGATCTCTTTGAATGCGACGCACCAGTCATGCTTGCTGGCATGGCATGGTCAGAGTAAGGATGGCGGCGAGGGGGTTACGGTGGATATAGTGGTGGTTAGCATCCCCTTCCTCTCTTATCCCAAAAGTGACATCGAGGACACTCCATGTTTGTTGGATGGCCTTCTGGCGAAAGAGATGCTCATGAATGAAGGGTTGCAGGGCTTTCTGCTGCCACCGGACCTCAAGAACACCATTGCTCTTAGCTTAGTCAGCTAGGGCTCTTTCGATGTTCACGTCATGCACCATAGTGCAATCGGCTCCAACTGTCGCCACAGTTTGGCGCTTTTCCAAACATCGTGCACTTGGAATCAGATGCGGCTTCAAGGAGTGAGTACGGCCTCTGAGAGAGAGAGGGACTTCTTTGTACTCCTTAATTGTAACACTCAATCTTATTGTAAAAGAGAGCGTTTTGTATCACTTTCATAAGGCTGAATATAAATAAAAGTGACATTTTTCTTCCTGCCTCTTTCTATTGTCTTGAACCTTTTGTCTTCAGTTAGACGCATAGAAGCAGAAGATCTTTGACTTCGTCAAAATTATGATGATAATCTTAATGAGTCAAATTCCGTAGGGAAAGGTTCTATTTCAGGAACTTCCACAATACTGTCAGAGGTGTAATATTAACTTGACAGAGATGAAATAATGTTTGGTGGACCAGCCACTTTATAAGAAAAGTGACAGTGGAACACGTACCCCCAGGGAAGGTGAACTTTTATCAAGGGTTAGGATTCACTTGATTAAGCTCAGCTGGGGATTTGAAGGAAAACATTGTCAATGGTGTAGTGTTAACCTAACAATGTTTCTAGGTAGACTTGTTATTCTATTGAAGAGAATAACAAGTAAGACTAGACTCATGGGGAATCTAGGGAAGTCTTTACCGTTAGAGGTGTGATATTAACTTAACGGGTTGAAAGTAGTCTCGTCAGAAGTGTGATGTTAACTTGACAAGGATGTGAGTCAGAGGTGTAATATTAACTTGACTCAAAAGTATTTCAGTTTTGTTTTGGAAAAACTAAGAGTGTCACTGACATAGGTGTGATGTTTAACTTGACAGTGAGGGTAATGCTAGAGGTGTAATGTGGAACTTAGCATTGGTCATCTCGGCTTGGATAAGGAAGTCGAGAAAAAGTCATGGCCATAGGTGTATTGTTGAACTTAGCAATGACTTAGATGCTAGAGGTGTAGTGTTAACTTAGCATCATTCGTTTCAGCTTCAATACGGAAGTCTGAAGGAAAGTGACTGTCAGAGGTATAATATTAACTTGACAGAAGCTTGGTGTACTGTTTAGAAGTATAATGTTAACTTAAACAGTAATTTTGTCAGAGGTGTGATATTAACTTGACAAGAATTGGCTCGTGCCAAAAAACGGTTTGAGGACCTGTCATTCTATTGATGAGAACTGACGGGTGGAATTTGGAGTGCCAGAGGTATAGTGTTAACTTGGTAATGATTGTATTTGGTAGACCTACCATTCTGTGGGTGAGAATTGGTAAGGGATTTTGGAGGAAAGAGTGGAGCCAAGTCCACTTAGGATTTTTAGCAAACCCTCAGCTATTAACGGATTTGAGGTGCCTTTACCAACTACCGTTTGAGTTGGGCTAGCCATGCTATTCCCCTCAGCATGATAAGTTGTCGAAGATTTATGTTGGACTTAGAGGCCAACATTTTCCTCTATCCTTAGCCGTTGGAGGCATCAGATGTTTGATCAGAGGTGTACTTTTAACTTGATCAGCGGAAGAATACCATTTAAGGATAGTATTTCTTCAAGAACCTGCCATTGATAGGCATCATGAGTGTATCGCCATTTGAAGTTATGAGGCGATACGATCCATTTGAGTAGACTGACTCGACTACGAATGGTCCTTCCCATTTGGGTTGGAATTTACCTTTTGTCTTGTGCGTCATCACCATGGGTCTTCTGACGGCTAAGACTAGGTCGCCTTTCTTGAAAGTTCGCACTTTAACTTTCTTGTTGAAGGCTCTGGTAATTCGAGCTTGGTAAAACTCGATTTGTTGTTGGGCCTGCAAACGCTTATCGTCTAAGGCCTCCAATTCCTGGAGTCGCTGTCGATGCTTCTCCTCGGTTGTCATCTCCGCTGTCAAGGCGACGCGTAGAGATGGAATTTGGATTTCCAGTGGGAGCACGGCTTCACACCCATAGACTAAAGAAAATGGCGTAGCTTTAGTTGGGGTTCGTACAGTAGTGCGGTAGGCCCATAAGCATTCACCCAGCTTGTCGTCCCAATCACGTCGACTTTTCGAGATGAATTTCTTGAGAAGCTTGCCAATAGTCTTGTTGAAAGCTTCTGCGAGGCCATTAGCGGCAGGGTAGTATGTCGTTGAGGACACACTCTGGATTCTGAACTTGGCACAGAATCTCTGGAAAGCCTGGCCGATGAACTGGGGTCCATTGTCATGGACAATTCGCCGAGGTACACTAAAACGGTAAATGACGTGATGCTTCACGAACTTGATCACGTTAGACGATTTTACCTCCTTCAAAGGAACGGCCTCAACCCATTTGGAGAAGTAATCGGTTATTGCCAAAATAAACCGATGTCCTTTTGATGATGGTGGGCTGATAGGGCCAACCACATCCATTCCCCACATTTCAAATGGCCAAGTAGAAGCCGTGGAGTGAAGGTAGTCTGGTGCTTGATGGATGAAATCACCATGTACTTGGCAGGCATGACATCTTTTGGCATAAGTGATGGCATCGGCAATCATCTTGGGCCAGTAGTAACCCAATCTTTGGAGTCGATGTGCCAATTTTGGGCCGGGTTGATGGGCTCCACACATACCATCGTGGGCTTCTTTCAATACCTCTTGGGCCTCCTTTGGTGTGAGGCACCGGAGCAAGACCCCGTCATGCGATCGACGATACAATGTTCGTGTAATCGCATTGTAGTAAAATTTAGGGGCTTTCCTTCGAATGGCAGCCGCTTCCTTGGCGTCCTCAGGCAGGATGCCATACAAGACATAGTCGATATAGAGGAATCGCCAGTCTTTAAGCTCTGGCCCGGTTGACAATTCCAGCGCTTCTTTGCCTTGATACTCTCCCTTTGACTCCTGATAGGCTTCGAGGGCAGTTCTCGGGCAATACAGGTCGTGGCTGTAGACGAATACTTTCTCCATTGCTCCAGCTGGAAGAACTAAAGAGGCCGCGAGGGATGCGAGTGCATCTGCGTGCGCATTTTGCCTGCGCGGTACATGGTCAATATAGAAGTTTGTGAACCTTTCGGCCATGCGGATAGTTGCGTTGTAGTAGGGTACTAGGTCCTCATGTCTGACCTCGTACTCTCTGCGAACTTGACTGACGATGAGTTTAGAGTCGCCATACGCCTCGAGATTTTTAACGCCAATCTCATCGGTGAGTTGTATCCCAATCAAAAGAGCGTTGTATTCTGCTACATTGTTGGAACAAGGCTCGGTTAATGAGACAGCTCAGGGAATCACATAATTCTGTGGCGAGACGAGTACTACTCCTACCCCCGCTACGATGTGTCCTTTTGGGCTTGTTCTGGATGCACCGTCGAAGAAAAGTTGCCATACTTGGCCTTCGAACGATGTCTGAGTCGAGCAGACTTCGATGATTTCATCTGGGAGATCCTCGTAGAGTCTGGCTGCCCTCGGATCCAGGTGTTCAGCCAGGAAATCCGCCACCGCTTGTCCTTTAATGGCCTTCTATGGTAAAAAGTGCATTTCATATTGAGATAACAATATGGCCCATTTTGCCAGTCGGCCATTTAGCGATGAAGGCTTTGTCATAAGTAACCTCAAGGGGTTGACTTTTGATATGACGTTTATTGTCTGGCCTACCAAATAGTGTCGCATTTTCTGAATGGCGAACACTAATGCCAAACATTCCTTCTCGATCGGGTTGTACCGATGTTCGGCTCCGATCATTGTTCTACTCAAATAGTAGATTGCTTGTTCTCGTCCTTGATCATCATTCTGAGCTAGTAGAGCTCCTAAAGAATGATCCTTGCTCGAACGTATACCAGGAAAGGTTTTCCGGATATCGGAACTGCAAGGACTGGTGGTTGGGTGAGGTATTGCTTAATTTCCTCAAATGCTTGTTGACAAGCGTCGTCCCAAATGAACGAGACACCCTTCTTCATCAGCTTAGCGAAGGGTTGGCATCTTCCGGAAAGGTTTGAGATGAACCTGCGGATGTACGCCAATCGTCCTTGTAATCCCCTGAGTTCCTTGAGATTTCTCGGAGGTTGCATTTCCCGGATAGCGCGAACCTTTTCTGGGTCCAGATGAATTCCCGTGGAGGTTACAACAAATCCTAGGAATTTGCCACTGGCCACCCCCAGGAAGGACTTGGTAGGGTTCATCTTCAACTGATGAGCTCGCATGATGTCAAAAACCACCTTCAGGTCAGCTATGTGATCATCTTTAGCGCGGCTTTTTACCGCGATGTCGTCAACATAACATTCCACCGTTTTGCGTATTTGCTGATGGAAAATGGCATTCATGGCCCTTTGATATGTTGCCCCTACATTCTTCAGTCCGAAGGGCATCACGGTGTAGCAATATACCCCTAGAGGTGTCCTGAAGGAGGTATGCTTTTCGTCATCAGGATACATTTTAATTTGATTGTATCCTGAGAATCCATCCATGAAGGACATTCGTTCGAATCCACAAGTATTGTCAATCATGACATGTGTGATTGGAAATGGGAATTCGTCTTTGGGGCAAGCCTCGTTTAGATCACGGAAGTCGATGCAGATCCGGATCTTCCCGTTCTTCTTGGCAACTGGGACAATGTTGGCTACCCAGTCGGGATGTTGTTCTTCCCTGATGAAGCTAGAATCAATAAGTTTTCTGAATTCTGATTGAATTGCCTCCATTATCTCTGGACGGAACCATCGCTGCTGTTGTTTGACAGGTTTTGCGTCCGGATTGATGTTGAGGCGGTGCATAGCCACTTGAGAATCAAGTCCAGGCATGTCCTCGTAATTCCAGGCGAAGACGTCTATATACTCTTGTACAAGAGATATTAGATCCTTCTTCTCCGAAGGTGACAGGCCGTCACTTATGAAGATGGGCTTAGGATTGGCCTCATCTCCTAGATTGATTTGAACAACCTTGTCTTCTGTGGGTGGCTCGCGCTGTTCAAAGCGGGTATCCCAAAGAGTATTTAGATGTTTGATCCAAGGATCTGTATCAGATTGGATCATTTCTTCATCTCCATCTTCCAGGTGGCTTGTTGAAACCATGTTCACTGAAAGTTCTCTGAAGATGTTGCCGACTCCGACATCCGACTCCCACGATGACGTGCCTGAAGAGTAATTATGACCTGATGGCCCTCCAGAATCAGAGGCTGACGGGATCGGAGTCGATACATAGCTCAACCCCCGGCGCGTCCGATGATAATAATCGGGGGCTTTGCCTTTCGGCACAAAGGATCGAAGTAGCGTTCTCCTTCCTTTGCCGAAGTTCAACCCGGGTCTGCTGGTTAGGTCATACCCCATGTTTTTCATCATTCTGAGTGTCTTTGGCTCATAATGACCAAACTGAGGGGATTCCTGCTCGCTTTCTGATTCTTCATGATTCATTAGCTCGGAGTCAATTCGTCCGAAAAGAATCGGTCTTTGGCCCTTCTTTCTCGCTGGAACCATGAGTATTGATTGTTGTGCATCGTTGACATTTCGACATGTTTCAAAGGACGATTTCACTGGTACATGCAACGATGTCAAGGCATCCATTGCCGACCAGAGATCGTTATCTACGTCGGTACTAGTGTCTGACGGCACTGAATCAGAAGCAAACATAGAAAAATACGCTAAATCCAATTCTTCATTAATGTACCAACCGCCCACATCATCAGCGGGGGTATTATCAACATCGGGCTGACTAACGCCCGTTACAGGTGGATCTAGCTCCCACGCACACTCATCTTCCTCCAGCTCGGTGTCGGCTTCATTGCCAGAGTCTGGTTCTTCCGGTTGCGGGACTTCATCCGTCTCCACAGGATCTTGGTACAGTAAGGAGTCTGTGAAATAATTCTCGACTCCTTTGAATGGATGCCTTTCGGCAATCAATGTCTGCACCTTTCCACCCTCGTCAATGTATTTCATGACTTGATGGAGAGTGGAGGGAACGATGGAGTTACGGTGAATCCAAGGTCGTCCTAGCAATAGATTGTAGGAACTGTCAGCGTCGATGACGTAACATGTCACTTCCGTCTCAGATCTCCGATCCGGCATTTGAGCTTAACCTTCCCATCGGACGGGTACTATTGGCATTGAACCATAAATGGTCGTCTGGGTAGGGCTCAAACGGTGAGTGGGAATCCCAAGATGCTGCATGACTCTGCGAGGCATGATGCTCAATGCAGACCCGGGATCTACCTGGATGCGATTCACCTCGGATGATCCAATATACCCTGTGAAGTACAGGGGTCGATCATGCTTCCCTTTAACCTGCATATCCTCTGCCGTGAAGGTGATGCAGGGGGTATTCTGGGAGGTGTGGAGACAATTCTCTACATCTTCCTCCTTTGGCACCTGGGTCATGAAGACCTCAGCATTTGCCAGAGCTTCTTGCAGAGCTTCTCTAGTCGACTTTGATAGTCTGAGAAGTACAGGGGTCGATCATGCTTCCCTTTAACCTGCATATCCTCTGCCGTGAAGGTGATGCAGGGGGTATTCTGGGAGGTGTGGAGATAATTCTCTACATCTTCCTCCTTTGGCACCTGGGTCATGAAGACCTCAGCATTTGCCAGAGCTTCTTGCAGAGCTTCTCTAGTCGACTTTGATAGTCTGAGAAGTTCATACAAGGTAATTCGCGCCGGAATGTTGGCCAATTGAGCCAGGACATCAAAGCGGTAAGGCGCCGTAGATCCTTCCGTGATACCCTTCTGAAGGGCTCGAGAAAATCGAGTCTCCTTCTGTTTCTCCACGGGTTGTCTTGTGGAGGGCTTGGTTGACTCTGCAGTTGGTTGTGGAGGGGTTGCCGCCGTTTCGCCATACTGCTTCAAGTAGGGCTGTCCTGAGCGGGTTCCCGTCATCGGTTGGTTAGGCTCCGTGGCCAAGACTATTGTTTCCTCCTCGGAATCGGTTAACGAGGGAATATCAGTATCGGCTTCTCGAGAGGAGGCACACACTACATTGCAGGATGAAGCCTTTGCCTTGCCTTTGGATTTCCTGTTGGTCACAGTAGTCCATTGCCGTTCATTGACAAGGTCAGGGTGGACCCACATGATTTCCCCTTGAGGTGTGGGGACCGGTACCAAGCCTTTCTCTTACTGCTGGTGAGGGTCTGTGTTGACCACTCTTAGATCCCCTCTTGGGATAGGGACTACTCCTGAGGGTGTCGGAGGTTGTCTTCCAAACTGGAGAACTGACGTCACATTGGCCGTCACCTTCTTCTGCTCTGGTCGGAGCTTTAACACCTCCGCGTCAATCAGAGCTTGAAGGATGTCCTTGAAGATGTAGCAGCTTTTGGTAGGGTGCCCCAGCATCCTGTGGTACAAGCAATAGGTGGGATTGTCGGTCTTGCCGACCTCCTCGGGACGCCTAGCTTCAGGGAGCTTCAGTCGGTTACTCTTGTTGAGTAGTTTAAAGAGTGAATCGACATGTTCCTCCTTGAAGGAATATTGCTTGTTGGCCCGTGGTTGGCTTGAAGAGCCACCTCCCTTGACCAGTTGAGGTTTAACAGGAGGTTTGGTCTCTGCTGTCAAGTTATCCTTCCGCTTTGTTTGAAGGGATGTGTCTGGCGCACGCCTTGTCGACCTTTCCGGCCTGGGCTTACCTTCCTCCGCTCTGACGCGGGCGACAATCTCCTCAGCCTGTTCACATTGTTGGACTAATTGCTTCCAGGTGCGACTTTCAGCAACTCCTATTTGAGCAAGGAGTGAGGTTTGGAGATTGTGGCGGCATGTTTCCACCAGTGTGATCTGGGTCATGCCGCTCGGACATCGGAGTGCCACGTTCTGAAATCTTTCCACGAAAGACTTGACAGACTCTCCCTTTCGCTGTTTAGTAGCCAAAAGGGTGGGCATCGTGACTTCCGAGTCATCCTCGAAGAAGCGCGTTAAGAAAAGTTTCTCCAAATCGCCCCAGTTCTTGATACAACCTTCTGGGAGCTTCATGAACCATTCAAAGGCCAGCCCTTTCAGGGTGCCGATGAACAGACGAGCCAGGATGGCGTCGTTATCTACTACATTCCCGGTTTGGGATTTAAAGTAGTAGATGTGTTGGTTGGGTGACCCTTTCCCATCGAATGCTTGAAGGGTTGGAGCCTTGAACTTGGACGGGTATGGAACCAAGTCCCATTCAGCAAGATAGGGCCGGACCACCCCAGCTTCTTGGAGGCCTTTACGGTTGGTAAGGGCCTCGAGGCGTTGCTCCAATTGACTCATTCTTTTAGCATGAGCCTTTCCCTGGTCTTGCGACGAGGATTTGGACGAACTAGAAGTAGATCGCTGCCTCTCCTCAGAAGGTTCAGAAGATGAGCTTTCTCCCTTTCTCCCTTTGCCCTTCGTCTTTTTAGGATGAAACTTCCTCCTGTCTTCGAGCAACTGTGCAAGCATCTGCTTGAGGGAGTCGATAGATTCCTACTGAGAAAGAATCATATCCATTTGTAACTTCTGGATTTGTTCTAAACGTCTAGCCGTTTCCTCAGGAGTGCCTGTCATGTAGGCGGAGGCCTCCTTCTCAACGGAAGAGTTTGAAGCCCGTGATTCCACTACGGCGGAGTGAGAATCATTCACTTTAATGCCATAGGCTAAGGCATTATAATCAATCGGGGGAATGGCCCCGGTCCGGGTGCGAGTGTGTCGGTACACTCCTTCCGGTTCAGAGTCAGACTCGTCAGAGCTGACTGCAGGTTGTTTTCCCTTGCTCCTGCTCGTCATATTCGCAGTGAGCTCCGGGTACTCAATGTCAGAGAAGGTTCTCCTTCTGTGGGAGCGCCTTCTTTTGGCTGACGGGGGAATCAGGGTCAGCTGTCTAACTAAAGACTGCTGGTGCACACCTGAATCACAACGGCACTCAGAAAGCATACGGATGAGCCGTTGGCAGCAACATGATGAAGTGACCTGATTGGCACTTCTTTTCTTCGTCAAGTAATCCCTCAAATCCACGGGAGGGGGATCGAAGGGACTAGCCTCACAACGTCGAAGACAGGAGGCATCCATGTGCTGTATAGCCTGGACGCAGGCTTCAGGGACGCGATTTTTGCGCCGCGGCTGTAAGACGCGCGTCAGGCGTCTCTGTTGGGACGAGACGCGATTGCCGCGCTGCGGCTCGGCGCGTCGGGGCAGAGACGTTTGAGAGAGGATGGGCTGCTGGGCCCCACGCTTATGGGCGCGTGCCTCTCGCGCTTGACGAGGCGTAGAGGCTTCACCTTGGCGTTTGGTGAGTTGGTCTTCAGAGGACCTAGCTTGAGGAGTCTCGCGTTTGGGCCGCCAAACGCGGACTTCTCGTGCTGGACGTGGCGCGGGCAAGGCGCCAGGTTGTACGTCGCGTCCAGCCTCAGTCGGACAACCAGAGGTTCCAACTTGTAGCTGACGCGCACGTCTCCTCTGACGACGCTCGGCATTTCGGTTGCGTCGTGGAGGTGGAGAGAGACCAACGACGACCTGATGCTGGACACCAGAGATTTGGACCACGCGGGTCTCCTGAGAGACATTGACGCGTGTGTTCAGTACTGCGCGGTTGATCGCAGCAGCAGTTGTGCCTGAGATCACGCGGGCCTTCTGAGAGGTGTTGGCGCGTGTATCTTGCTTGGCACAGTTGGCAGCAGTAGCGCCCGAGAGAGCTTCAGATCGGGCTTCGGGGGTATTCCCCGTCAGACCTTGCGGCAGACGCGGGTCCTGGGGCTCTTGGAGCCGGAAGAGAGAAACTCTTCGTACTTTGCCTGGTCGAACTCGACAACGAGCGATTCGACCATCTTTCCCTCACGAAGGACGTCATCCTGCGCCACGATTTGCTCATCAGTGACAAATGAAGTCCCCAGCGGAGTCGCCATCTCTTGTTCGCAGAGGAAAAATTCGCGTAAAGTTTCCTTGAATCAATTGAAAGTTTACAACGGATTAATACTCCGATTACAAGGGAGGGAGGATGTTGAGTCTTGAATCCTCCCTTTGTTTAGTGCTGGGTTCCTCGTGTGGCGGTGGAGAGTGAATCTTGTTCTCCGTTGACCGGATGACCGTCGGGATCGTCAGGAATCTTCTCTTTGGCTGGTAGAAGGAGTAACACAGCTCTGTCTACCAAAACTCTCAAAGAGAAGGTAGGCAAAGGGCAACTCGTACGCAACGAGCTTGTTGAAGAGTTTAGCTCTCTTTCTCCTGTCTCTGTCTTGTTGTCGTCTAACTAAAGAAAATCCGACCCCTTCTTCAATAGCGACGGGGCTATTTATAGGGGTTCCAGGGTGAACGTACCCCCTAAAAACGCTCCACAACGAGGGGCTGACTTCCCCGCTATGTGGGCGGCGACTGGCCCCATAACCAGGACGGTTATAACCGAGACGCGGGTGTCGAGCCCACGCGCCTTGATGTTGAGACGCGGGTGTCGAGCCCACGCGCCTTGATGTTGAGACGCGGGTGTCGAGCCCACGCGCCTTGATGTTGAGACGCGGGTGTTAAGTCTTCGCGTCTAGAACTTGAAACTCTGCTTTTTAATGGCTTGTCTTTTAGTGATTTTTAGACAGCCTACAGTGTAATCCACTAAAAACCTTCACGAGACAAAACTCGTCCTCAAGGAGTAACTTAGAGGCTTGACGGCTTGTTGTACATGCTAAGTGCAACCGTGATTATGAAAGTGAGTTAGGTTAGGTCAGTTTAGTTTTTCTTTTCTCTTTGTTTTGCTCGAGGATGAGCAAAAGATAGGTGTGGGGGTATGTTTGGACACATATATTACATAATTGTTACTGCATTCCTACGTTTATTCTGTAATAATTCCTACAACTCCTTGTCTTAATGTCTAAATTCATGCAGGTTATGATAGAGAGAAGATAAGCACAAATTCTAGCCAACTAAATCAGATTCTTGAGAGGATTTAAATCATCAGCTAAAGATAAAGCAAATCAATAAAGATCGATTCAAATTTAGAGGTTCTAGAAGTCATCTTATCTGAAGACAGGATCTACCAGATAAGATAATACCGTCAAAATTTGAGGGAAAAATTGATTTTTTGAAGAACCAATTGGTTTCGCTGAGGATAAAAGGATGTATCGTCACATCCAGAGCAGAACTAAAATTCCAAGTAGATAAAAGGATAAAGAAGAAATCTATGAAGAAGATTCCCCAGACCCTGGCCCTATGACCATGATCGCCCAAGCCGCGTTTTCATGGCTAGCCTTTTGAATGAGGGGGAGCGTGTCCTCCCCCTATCTCCTTACGCTATCCTTTATCCCCGTCTTCCTATAAATACTTGTATCTAAGATGAAAAATAAGGATGAAAAAGGCTAAAAAGGCATTGAGAGGAAAGTTGTGTGGGTTGTAATGCGAGATTGGAGAAGATCAAGAGTTTTTTTAAATGATGATTCATAAATAAAATTCAATATTCTTCCATCAAGATCGTGCACCATCTTAGTCTAAGATTTCTTTACTCTTATTCTTATTTATGATTTCCATGATGCATTTTTACTCTTTTGATTTTATATGTTACTAATTACTTCATTAAACAAATTCATAGATGTCAATCTCTCTTTATAGCTTCTAATATTACTACTTCTCTTGTCTTCAACATTGATCGGAGGAGGGAGACGTTAAGGCGATAACAAGGAATCAAGACTTGCATCGATTTCGGGTTTCATCTGTTTCTTCCCCCCTCTTGTTTTCTTTCTTCTTCCATCACCTTAATTATTTAGTATTCATCATATTTTTAATGCATTAAAGACTTAAGTTCTCAAAACAATCATCACACCTTTCTTTAAAGGACTTCTCAACTAGATTAAGGATAAAATTCAGATTTTTAAACCAAGATTGAACGAGTCTCTGTGGATTCGACCGATATCTTGCCACTACACAATTTTTCTAAAAACTTTCTAACAAGTTTAGGTTTTCTATAATTTGTACGTGGTTCAAACAACGATGGAGTTTTTCATGACTTTCGAATTGCGAACATCAGATAAGTTGCAAGCATCTAATGTATATCAGAAATACATCTTATCAGATATTTCAAACTCCTCACAACCATAAATATATTGATAAAGCAGTGTTACGATTAAGCGCACAAACAAGCGTGCTGGAGGCATAAACAACGAACAGTGTTTAGTTACTAAAGCACTCGGTGGAGCTACAAGAATGACTCGGCTTAGACTGCGAGTCAGAAATCAGGCAGACTTTCGCCTAAGGAGTCTAGTGATAAAGCTCTGAGTAAATATGCCAACCAGGCGAAGCCGAGAGACCGCAAACTATCTAAGTACATTCCCTTTCGAGGAGTGGGCATAAGAGAGACCATAAGTCTAATAGGGCCAGAAGGCCAACTCAATACCTGCATAAAAAGACGTTAGTACACACAAGCATATAAATAACAATCAACGACGCTGAGCGTCAAAAGAGAGCCCGTAAGGTCTAAGCGCACGCCCTTTCGGGAAGTGGGCATAAGAGACACCAGAAGGTCTAGTAGGATCAGAATGCCAAGTAGGTACTACAAAAGATGTTAGTTCCAAAATATACAAAAATGCCGATAATTCCTAAAAATACAAGTAATTCCAGAAAAATACAGGAAATTTCTAAAAATACAAAGCAAATTCCTAAATACTCAGAAAATTTCTAAAAATACACAGAAAATTCCTATAACTATACAGTTAAATTCTAAAATACAGAAAAATCTTAATAATGCCCAGATAATTTCTAAAAATTATAGAAAAATCCAAGAAATATCCAAGAACATTTAAACAAGTCAAAATATCACAATTATCATAAACAAGGCCCAGAACATTTATATAAATATTTCTACAGGTATTTTTACAAGGGTAGAGTACTAGCCTATATCGGGAAATACCCGATACCAAAAAGAGTGTGTGTAGGATGTTTGTGAAGCCCAGGTGGGCTGGCCATGAGTTATAGAGGGAGAGGGAAGGAGAAAGTGGAGGGGAAGAGAGAGAAACCTAGAGAGAGAAAATTAGGATTTTGTATTTAAAGGAGAGAGAAAGCGATTTTGGGAGTGTGGTTGGTGGAGTTGGGTGGTGGAGAGGGACGTGAGTGGAGGAGGGTAGGCGGCCTAAAGGAGGAAGTGTGGGGAGTGAGATTTTTAGAGAGAGTGCGCATTATAGAGAGAGAAAATGTGTTTTTTAGAGTTTTAAAGAGAGACGAAAATTTGAGAGTGTGGAAGGTAGAGATGGGTGGAGCATCACATGGAGGAGGCCTGGCCTACTGGCGGCCTAATGTAGGAGGTGGAGATAGAGAGAGAAAGTAGAGAGAATAGAAAGAGGAGAGAGAAACTAGGTTTTTGGCCATTTTTAGAGAGAGAAAGAGATAGGGAAAGAGAGAGAAGGTGCGACAGGGTCTAGGGAGATGGGGAGGAGGTTGTGGTGGTGGTCATTGTGGTGGTGGAGTAGTAGGAGGAGGTTTTAGAGAGAGATGTTTTAGAGAAAGATTAGGGAGAGAAAATAGAGGAAAGAGAGTGGATTTCGATGTTAGGAGTAGGGATGAGTGAGAGAGTTATTAGAGAGAGGGATAGCTTGCAAGGGAAGCCAAGGGGTTGGCTTCTTAAAGAAGCCAAGAGTGTGTAGAATATTGGAGAAAAATGGAGAAAAGAAAAAGAAAAGGAAAAAGAAAGGAAGGAAAAAATGGAAATGTAAATAAGTAATTATTAGGGGGTTAAATGCAAATGTGTCACCTAAGAAAATAATATAAAAAATGAAGAAAAATGATAAAGAAATGAAATTAGAAGGAAAAGTAAAGGAAAATAGAAGGAAAAAAGGAAAGAATTTGTTTAATAATTAAATAAAAAGAAAAATGATATGAAATTTTATCAGGCACATTCTAGACAGTGTAGAGCCATGTGCAAAAATTTCAGGACAAATAAAGGTAAAATCGTACATAAAATGACGCGTACAAGTATAAAACGTCGAAAATCGTAAAAAGGATACATATTCTGGAATCACGGTATTACAACCTTCCTCAAAAAGACATTTCAAAAACCTCTTCCACAACATCGATGGCCCCAAGAAAGCAAACTGACACCCTCAATGGCACCACATCAAAGGGACAGACCATCATCACATTGGGGGCACGGTCCCCCTGCCGTCGATCAACCGCGTAAAACCAAAGACACTGGCTCCTCCTCACCACATAGGGCAGCTGCCAGTGTCAAACCACCACAACAACATGAAGACCATCTCCTTCAGATGCTCACCTATATGAAAGAGCAGATGAAGGAGCAACAAGCCCAGTCAAATCATGATTGAGAGCAAGTGATTCTCACCCGCCAGAATTCCATCCGCGAATAGGAGACATTGAGGCAGCTCAATAACCAACTACAGGCCCAAATTGATGCCCTCCAGAGCAACCAGATACCGATGCAGTCAAAAAATGAACCAAAGTCGACAGATCTCCCGATGTCCAAGCCCTCAATGAGTTGATCCAAAGACAGATCGCGGAGGCTAAACTGCAATGTTGCCAAACACTTTCAACTGCCAAAGTCCCCTCTCTCTAAGGAGATCCTAGAGTGCGAGTTCCTCAAGAAGTTCTCGACTCCAACATTCGATTACTGCTCTGAAATGAGTGACCCAGTTCAACACTTCATGTATTTTTTGGATAAGATGGTGATCTACTCCAGCAATGATCCGATCATATGCCTCACTTTCCCTTCCAGTCTGAAAGGTGTGACCTCAGATTGGTTCTATTCCTACCTCTACATTCTCTCCATAATTTCAAGGAGGTGACTGAAGCCTTCCTCCCCTAGTACGCATCTCGGCGAGAGTTTAAGAGAAACAACCACTGGCTTCTTATTGTCAAGATGAGGCAAGGTGACAACCTCAAATCCTACATCAGCTTCTTCCAAAGCCAACTCACCAAGGTCCCCAGCTGTGGTGAGGACGTCTCTGTACTCGCATTCATCAGCAGGCTGCAAGTTTCTTACCCCCTGTACAAACATCTCTTGAAGCACAATGTCACTCGGATAAGTGAGGTTCTCTTTTGAGCTCGATCCTACATCTAATTGGAGGAGGCGATGAAGACTTCTGTCGACTACTCCGCCAAGAGTGGTGACAATGAAGGAAGGTTGAATTCTCTGCATGAAGTTACCACACATACCCAAGATCAGAACCAGGGGCAACCTGCCTACAAGAGCAAGTGCTCCAAATCCTCTAGCCAAGTCTGCTTTGAGCCTATAAGCCCATAGAGTAATTCATTCCGCTCAAGCTCCTCATCAACGAAGTCTACAACACCATCAAGGATCAACCCTGGGTCAGGTGTCTGATACCCATCCAGTATGACCCCTCACATCTTAGAGCAGAAGAGTATTGCTCCTACCACAACGGTAAAGGGCACAAGACCATCCATTATCGGAGCATAGGATGGTACTCGGAAGAGCTCATCCGCCAGGGATTCCTCAAAGAATTTATCCTTATAGCCAAAGTAGTCTCTGAATTCTGACAGTCGAGCGCTCTACCTCCTACCCAACCACACCACACGATCACCTAATACAAAGCAATCGAATGATCCGACCTCCCTAAACAAGGTAGTACCCCTATCTATGACCCATGTACTTTTATTTTTATTTCATTATCAAACAAAATTATATTCTGCTCGTAACCATTTTCAGCCTACTTCGCTACTGGGGTTCCCCCCACTGGAATCCAATGCTTGTATGCTCTGTTGTGGGTTCATCCCCGATTGGAGACGGTAACACAAACACTAGCCTATGGGCTCCCCTTATCCTACGAGTGGATGTACCTCTGGTTGTTTCCCTCTGCCATGCATATAATATAAACACTAGACTATGTGATCCCCTCATCTGAACCTACAGGCAGATGAATCCCTGGCAGTTTCTCTCTGCCAGGTCCAAACCAGATCGTCACTCTGTTGTGGGCCCTTCCCCGCTCGGAGTAAACACATCCAATCCGTCGATGGGTCGCACCCCCCACTTCAGGTCCTTAGCAAGTTCGCAGCTCCACTGATGAGGCAATAACTCCACTCGAAAGCAACCGTGAACCCAACTCTGCTACTGGGATTCTCTTACTCAGAGGTCCAACTCCGCTACAGGATTCCCCTACTCGGATGTCCGAATCGTCATTCTGTTGTGGGTTTTATCCCCGCTCAGAGTCGATGCATCCAATCTATCGCTGGGTCACACCCTACTTCAAACTCCTTTTCAAATTATAGGTAAATATTCTGGAGAGCCTTTAATTGCATGAAACATATGGTATATATATTAGGGTTTTTCTTGTTTTGATTATCCCCTCGACGTGCTAGTTTTGTATGATTAGAGACTGAAGAAATCAAGCATTTCCAGAGTGATACGATCATCCAAGTATTGTCCTAACACAATCTCTGCATATGCTTGTATGTATTGCTTATCCGAGATACACAGATTATGTATGTTTAGCTTATAACTACACATGATATAAAATATATACATGAGGATTTTCTTATTTGGATTATCCCCTCGACATACTAGTTTCGTGTGATTAGAAGCTGAGTATACATAGTTTTATTAGCCCAATATGTTTAATTTATGATCAGGTATAACTGCACGAGACATATGATATATACACGAGGGTTTCTTTGTTTGGATTATCTCCCCGATGTATAATTTCTTGTGATTAGAAGTTGAGCATACATAGTTTTCTGTCAAGTTTATATTAGTATTTCATTAATTTTATTATGCTGCATCTAACATTTAATTTAAAATGTCTCATTGCATGCTTGTGTGCGCATCATCCTTCCTTCCCTGAAAGTCTGCACCTCCCGCTGATGGGATTCCCTACTTGGAGATAGCAACACAGACTCC
Organism: Agave tequilana; assembly: GCA_038442645.1. NCBI lineage: Eukaryota > Viridiplantae > Streptophyta > Magnoliopsida > Asparagales > Asparagaceae > Agave > Agave tequilana. The sequence continues at coordinate 123,687 of JAVJIF010017310.1, forward strand.
AGCTTACGAACTCCCTCCGTTGTGGGCCATATGATTGAGTTGAAACCTGTACACAGAAAATACAGAATTTCAGAACTTAAGAATAGTATGTTTGCAAGTTCTCAATACTACCGCTATAGCAAGTGCTATACGGGTCTGATCCACAAGGAGGGACTAGCGATAGAAGCTTTTGTAAGTTCTCTTTAGTTCACTTGAAATGGTTAAAGTTCTTCTTTTAGTTCTTGAAAAGAAAATGAAAAAAAGAGTTATACTTAAGTTAAGAAGAAAGTGGTAGATTGAGAAGGTGGAGAAATTAGAAAATGAATTTATACAAAAAATTTAAAAAGAGTGAATAAAAGAGTTGGGAGATGGTGATGTTGGTGATGAAAACTAAAAATTAAAAGAAAGAAAACCTAAAAGAAATACTTACTTTCTTTGGTTGATGACTTACCATGGATCGTTGGCACGTTTACCTTACTTCGGAGGCAATCAATGCATAACCCATAAGATCGAGCTCAGCCCCATTCGCATTACATCATCAAGACGAACAAGAATGAAATAATACAAAATATTGAGGAGGAGATCATCATCATAATATATCGGCGACAAACACACAACAAGGCTATACCGATGGTACTAGATTCTCTTAGATACTCATTTAAAACTAAAAGAGGAAGTGAAAGAAAACAAGCATAAAGAAGAAAAAGTAACTTTCGATTCGATTAAATAACAATGAAAGAAAAAATGAATACTTACACTGGTGTCGCTCCCAGTACAAGCACCTTCTCATTCCTCTATGAGATTCTTCTCTCCTCTCAGTTACGTAAAGAAAATAAAAATTTACATTAAAAGAGAAAGAAAAACCTAGGTTAAACCTATACAAGAATCTATGCTACTCTTTGCTTGATCGTTTAAATTATTTGGATTTAACTGGATAAATCTGTCAATCTCTCCATTTTCTTCGTTAATTACACTGCATACCACTGAATATGAAAATAAATTAAAAAGCAGAGTTTTATTTAAAATTAAATGAAGAAAATATGACCTATGTGATAAAAAATGTGCAATGCATGTGCACAATCATCCTACCCCCGCTCGGAGTACCTACTCTGCTGCAAGGATTCCCCCTCTCAGAGTACCAAGTTCGCTGCTGCACTGATAGGTCAAATCCCCACTTAGAAGCAATTGTGAACCCAACCCTGCTACTGAGATTTTCCCCACTCGGAAGCCAAAATGTTTACAGGTACCACTGATTGGACTACCCCACTCAAAAACAATCTGCAAGCTTACCAAATCACTCTCAGAACAGATCAACCATACTAGTGATAGAGATCAGCACTTCGAAGAGACGTGATCATATCAATTATAAAAAAGCCAATAGTAAAGCAAGCCAGGTAAGATCTAAACAATCATTTTCATTCCAAAGAAATATACATGTTTTATTTCGAAAATCTTTTCATTCCGAATACATTCCATCGAAATTACTTGATTACATCTAACAAGAGTAATACAAAGTTTCATTACACTTCTGAGTTTACATTTTTTGAAAAGAAACGCAGATAAGCCTGATCCCGGTCCGTCCAGCCCTGCCACCATTACCAGATCCCAATGCTGAAGTAATAAAGACTTGTTCTTTGAAAGATGTTTCCAGGAGCAATCGTCGACCTTCATCCATGCCACAGCTCCCGAACAAGCAATCCAACCTTTTTCCTCCAAATTCCGAGTGCACACCTTCCAGAGAACATCTATTACAAAGCATGATCTCATTGCTCATACCACTGTCTAGAGAACTTGGAATTAGAGAAGAAGCTCGAGAGGTTCCTTAACAAAAATAAGATCCTCCAGATGAAAGATCTTCTCATCTCCGCCTGGAACATGCCTCCAAGGAAGCCAAACTATAACTGCCATTCTCCACGCGCCTTAGGCCAAATTACAAGGATCCCCAAGTAGCCCCCCATAGCAATGACAATGGCCCGGGCTCCAGATGGACTTTGACAAGACACGGGCTTGTGTATGTATATATATACATATATATATACACACACACACACACACACACACACACACACACACACACCCACACACATATACATATACATATACATACATACATATATATATGTATATGTATTTATGTATGTATACATATATGTATACATACATACATACATACATACATACATGTGTGTGTGTGCATATGTGTGTGTATGTATATGTGTGTGTGTGTGTGTAAATGTGTGTGTGTGTGTGTGTGTGTACACACACACGGAAATATGTATATTAGAAGACAGCTGAGAGTCCCTCTCAGCCTGCAGTGATGTGGCATATTATTTGCCACACCAATAAGTTGTGGCCCGTCTATTGGAATAAGTAAAATTACTAAATGCCCCGCGGTAAAAGGTACTTGTTCCGCTATTGTTTATTATTATTTCCCCTATTTCGTTTTTCGCTCGTTTTCAGATTTAGGTTTTCCTTATCCTGCCATAAAGTTTTTTCTAAAAATAGCGGTATTCGAATCAGGTTTTTTCTTTTTTCTTTTACTTTGCTATATTAAATCTCTTTTTCTATTTTAATGTCGACGGTGGATCAGAGCACTTCTCCTGCCAATTCAAGTCGTTGTTGTCCCTGATCTCTATCTCCGGTCTAAATATGAACCTTATATCATCTGGTTCAACTTCCTCACAGAATATTGAAAATCTTGAAGGGTTGAGATCTTTGGATGCTGATCAAGAGGTTTTTATTTTATCTTTTTTCCCCATAATTTCTTATATTTAAAAAATTTTGTGTAACGTATATGAAACTGCGACCTAGATTTCGTTTTACAGAACAATAATCACTTTTACTAAAGTTTTTTTCACTAACAATTTCACAGTTTTATTAACTGCGATCTCAGTCGCAGTTATTTAATTTACTACACTAAATTGTAAGAACTGCCACTACGGTCACAGTATGTATTAAAACCATTTTTCCAGTGGTCAAAGCTATCTTTACAACTGGACCTTAGTCGCAGTCCTATTTATTATAGTTCAGACGTGTGATTTTTGATTAGTTCTTTTTATATACTAAATTGTAAGAACTGCGACTTAAGGTCGCAGTATACATTAATGACAAATTTTCTCAGTTATTATACACAATTTTTAAAAAATCTGGTTATACTGAGAACTGCGACTATGCTCGCAGTCTTTGATCTAGAAGTTACAGTTATCTTTACATCTGCAACCTTAGTCACAGCTTTATTTATTATAGTTCAGACACGTGATTTTCAATTATTTTTTATTTAGTTCAACAATTTATTTTGTAGGATCTGAATTCACATAGAGAAATGTCTGGATTTTCAATTATTCTTTTAGGACAATAGTTTTTCACAGACGATGAAGCATACAACTTCTACAATTCTTATGCAAAGAATAGAGGTTCTGGCGTGGGAAGAAAAGGAATATATTATTGGCCTAAAGGCCCATCACTCTAGTTTTGATGATGATTAACTCATATAATTATAGTACTAATGATCTTGTGTTTATTTAGTCTCAGATATATTGATCAAATCTTAGCAAGTGTTTAGCTTCAACAAAGGATTCGAAGTCAAATTTGAAGCTAGCACGTGTTGTTTCAAGAGCTCGCGCATCAAGATTTCATCAAGTACTCAAGAGGCGTCTAGCTCATTGGATCAAGATTTGGACCAAGTCAAGAAGGAGAAGAAGATTTTCAAGAGAAGATTTTCAAGAAGACTTGTGTCGGGTTTTGTAAGTGTCAAGATTTTGTTTTAGATAAAATGTAAAGGATAGATTATTTGGTGGATTGCTCAAGTTCATTTACACACACAAAATTTATATGTGTTTTAGAAAATACCGTTTTGGTTTTTAAGCTTAAAAATATACATGTGTTTTATTAAAACTATTTTAGAGCTTATTTTCAAAAACATAGATATTTAATCTTATATGTGTAGTGGATCATATCCATACACACAAAGCTTTAAAAGTGTTTAAAATATCTTATTTTTGTATTTGGAGGAGTTTTAAAAAGATCGATTTTGAAAAATACAGATTTTTATTTAAACCAAAATTTCTATATCACAAAAATGGTTCAAATTATTTGTAATATGTATTGATTTTTAATCAAACATGTTTGTATATCAAATTATGTTAATGAACTTATTTTTGTAGAATTTATGAGAATTTATGGGATTTTATTAAAGGTAAAAAGACCAAGTTTTAATCCCTAAACATATGTGATCTGGCTTTCTGCCGGTCGACTGGACGGTCGACCGAGATAGAAGTCAGTCGACCACTCCGGTCGACCAATGTGCACAAACGTGCACAGCCAGTTTGGCTGGAGGGCCGATCGACCGACCCGGTCGACCGCCAGAGAGCTCTGCTCTTTGGATCTGGCTCTCGTCGACCATGCGATCGACCAGGCGATCGACCGACAGAGAGCTTTGCTCTCTGGATCCGGTCTCGGTCGACTGGGCGGTCGACTAATGGCACAACGGTCAGAAATCTGACTGTTGGCTGGTCGACAGGGCGGTCGACCGACAGCAGCGTCAGCTGCTGAATTGGCCTTCAACGGCCATATTTTGGGAGCCTATAAATTGGGGTTCTCTTGAACTATTTTCTATAAGATTTTAAGTGAGTTTTTAAGTTAGTTCTTCCTACCTTTCTAAGTGTTTATCTCCACTTGTTTTAGAGCTTAAACTTTCATATCAAAAGGAGAGTTTTTAGGAGTGATTTTCAAAAGTGATTTCTTGAGTTTTCACAACAAAATCTATCCTAGTATTCTCACACATACTTGAACTTTTCATTGCTATATCAATCCTATAGGAGAGTTGTTGTGAGAGTGCGTTTAGGTGATCAAAGTGTTGAGATCACCAAAGTACTCTACTTTGTAGGCGAATTTGCAAGTTCGTGTTGTTTCGAGTGCTTGTGGGAGCTCGGTGTAGAGGTGCGACCTCGGCATGCTAGTGTACCTGCGTGCGTTATTCTTGCGGGAACAAGAGAGGGACTAGTGAGTTCAAAGAGTTCTAATGTGAACTCCTTGTAGGTGTTGCGGCACCGAGTTATCCAGTGGGATCGATTCTAGTGGAAATCCTTCATAGTGTTGAAGGCGGGGACGTAGAGCAAGGGTGCTCGAACCTCGAAACAAATCTCCCGTGTTTGTGATTGCTCTCTATATCTCAGTTGTGTTTATATCTTGCATGCTTATATTGTTTATCCTTTTTTATATGCTTGATATATTTGTGCTCTATTGATACATGCTTGGGATTGTTTGCTCACACATGTATTCAACCAAGAGAGTCATAGCGGCACCTCAACTCTTATTTAGAGGAATTTTGAGGAGATAGTCCAGAGCCCTTCACCAGGAATTCGGCTACATTCTTTTGTTATACCTTGTCTGTTTAGCTTAATAGTTTTAATTTACATAAATAGTTTTTTAATTCCGCATTAATTCATCATTAGATTAGCTAGTCACCTATTCACCCCCCTCTAGGTGAATTTCAATTGGTATCAGAGTTTGGTGCTCTTGATTTGGGTCTAACAACCTCGAGTTAAAGATCTTCTTTTTAGCTAATCACAATATTTGTACACACACATAGATTTCATGACACCTCCTATGTTTGACATTCTTAACATCCAAACTTGGAAAGTTAAGATGTCCATGTACCTCAAAGCCCTGAGTATTCATGTTTATCTTGCCACCATTAAAGATTCATATTGTTTAAATGGCAAATATCTAGAGGCTTATGCAAAAGCCATCCATGCATTAAAGAGTACCCTAAATGATGATTATTTATGTAGGGTTTCTAACTTTGATTCGGCTTTTGTAGTATGGAACACTATAGTCTCCCTTGGCGAACAAAAGCAATATTATGCAGGGAGCGACTCGGATGATGGAAGTGATGCTTCCAACATATGCTACATGGTCCAAGAGGATCACCCCCTTGAGGTAAAATCTGGATCCGAGCTTGATGAGGATGTTGACATGTCATATGATGAACTTGCTTTATTTTGTCAACAACTTCTTGAAAAATATGATTTACTCAAAAAGGATAATAAAAGATTGAAAAGAATATGATTCCATTTTAGAAGAAAAAGATTCTTTTTAAAATAAATTGGAATGCATTTCAAATGAAAATGAATTTTTGAAAAAGGAGAATATTTTCTTATCTTCAAAATTAAATAATGTTTGTGAAGGAAATAATTCTTTGAAAAATAAAATTATTTTGGTGGAAAAAGAAATTATTTTGGAAGAAAACAACTCTTTGAAAAGAAAATTTGTTTCAAAAGAAAAAGAAAATATTTCTAAAAAGAAAAAGATTGTTGATTCTTATTCTTACCATGCTCTTCATGCTACTATTGATAAAAATGAGATTCAAGTTTTGAAAAATAGAAAAAATTGTTTGAGCTCAATTTTAAGCAATTGTGCATTTAATCATTCTAAATTGGAAACCTTGTTTCAAAAGAAACAAGCTTCACATGTTCATGCACGTAACCCACGGCATACATATGCACACTTTGCACATCATGATCACATTCATTCTCATATGCATGCTAGAGTGTACAAATGTACACATTGCGGCCGCAAAGGCCATCTTGCAAGATTTTGCTATGATAGAGTAAATTCCTTAAATTTTGCAATTAAAAATGTTTGGGTTCTATTTGATGCTAACCCTCGTAGAGCCAAAAGAAAATAGGTACCAAAATCCCTACCTCTTGTATTTGATGTAGGTGTGGGCTCTCACATGACGTGAGAGGTATGGTGCCTTGGTGGTGGATACATGATGAGCTAGATGGACATACCAAATTGATGCATCATTATCAAGGAAGTTTGGTGGGAGGACTACCATGTTTGGAGACTTAGAGAATAGTGCATATGGTTTGATAACTATCTCTAAACTCCTATTTTAATTTACATGCTTCTACATTGATAATTTTAGCATGTTTTGGATTTATGTTAAATAATCATGTTTTGTACTTCATATGGTGAATACTTGTTTAGTTGAATTTTTTATTAAAACTTATGTATATACTTGTACAAGCAGTGAGCTACACTTGATTATTACATGTTTGTGTCTCATTGCTCATTTGTACTCATTACATATACATGTATAAGTTTTGATGATTTTCTCATTTATACTTGTCTTCCGTATTTTTGTGCATGTTTTGCTTCATGTATATGCTATTTTTTATCTAAAACTTACAAATATACATGTATACTTTTGAGTCTCTTGCCTTCATGCAAATTCTATTATGGACTCGTTTGTATTTAGGATATGTATGTATATTTTTAGTTTTGAATAAAACATACATATACCTTGAAGTTTATTTTTTTAATGAAAAATAAATTTTTATGATTTTCATATGTTTTGGTGTTTTGAGCTTTATTGATTTTTCATGAATATGCTAATCACATGACTCTTGTGCACTGACCGATCGCTGATATTGCATAATTATTATCATATTCTCATACTTATTAAATAATAAACTCTACTTTTAATCCTAATTATTGTCTAATTTATATGCAGGCCCATTGCTAAAAGAAAGGAAAGAGAAATGAGCCCAAAAGCCCAACAAAATTCTGATTTAATTCAAAATTAATTCAAAATCAGAAAATCAGGGCAGAACAGGGCAAATCAGATCGGTTGAAAATCAGTAACAAATCTCTACAAATCTATTGGTTAAAGCCCAAGATCAAAGGCCGTTTTGTCAAATTCAGGAGCTGAAACGGGAAATCTGAAACAAGATAACGGAAGATCTCTGAACGAGGAGCTGTACCCCTCGGTTGTGGCTACCTGGCCACAGCCAGGCCGCTTTTTTGCGGCCATAGCCGCGTTTGCGCCGCTTTGTTAAGGGAGTTGGGGGAGCGTTTGCTCCCCCTAACTTCGTACGCTTCTTTCCATTGGATATTTGCCTATAAATAGTGGGTTTTCAAAGCGTACAGGGAGCAACCATACAGAGATAGACTTTATGCCAGTTTTTCCTTCTTTTTAGTGAAGGTTTTTATTTTTTTAATGTAATTTTCAGTTTTATTCATTTAATTCAGAGGAGATTAGAGTTTCATAGGAGAATGAGAGTGAAGCTTGTACCGAGAGTGACATCGGTGTAAGTTGTTCTTCTTTTCTCTTATTGTTACAAAATTGAATCTATAGTTGCATTTGTAAGTTCTTTATTTTTTGTGTTCTTCGTCTTCCTTTCTACTTTTCTTCTTTTGGTACCAATTGCTATCCAAGTGAGTCTTATAGAATCGAAAGAGCCTTGCCTTTGCCAGTGCCACCGATAGCTCATGACGATAGATTTTTAGTCTCATTCTATATCATTTCATACTTGTCTTGATGATGTAATGTGAAAGAGACGAGAATCAACTCTTATGGGCTATGCGTTGATCGCCTCACTTCAAGGTAATATCATTGCCACAGAATCAAGGTAAGTATTTAGCCAAAGGAGGTAAGTAACTTTTAGTTTCTTTTCTTTTAATTCTTTAGTTTAGAACACCACAATCTACCACTTCTTTTATCACTATTTTTTAATTTCTTTGTACATATCCATTTCTACTTTCTACATCTTCCCAATCTACCACTTTCTTCCTAACTCCATTGTAATTTATTTTTCTTTTCTTTTTAAGAACTAAAAGAAGAATTTTAACCATTGATTGTAGCATAAAAGAGAAGTTACTAAAAAAGCTTCCATCGCTAGTCCCTCCTTACGGATCTCGACCGCATAGCCACTTACTATAGCGGTAGTATTGAGTACTTGCACTTTCTATCTTAAGTTCTCAAATTCTGTATTTTTGTGCAGGTAAAACCTCAATCAAATTTTGGCGCCGTTGCCGGGGAGGGACGGTAAGTAATTCTCTTTTTAGTTTATATTTTTGGTTAACTTTATTCTTTGTTCTTGGTGTACAGATTTAACAAACAAGAAATTTTTCCTGCAGTAGATATATAAGTGGCCCTGGACTCTGTTCAAGAAAGCAGAGCCCAGAAACCCTCAGATTTACTATATTCATGTGGCAATCTGAGTGAACTACTAACCTGTATTTTCTGCAGGTTGGCTGAATTGCATAGTTTAATATCTGTAGTATTTATTTTCTTGTTTGACTCACTGTATATACATTTCTAATACAATAGTAAAAAGTTGATTGTAATTGCTAAAAATGATTTAGACTTTGCATTTAGACACGTTCTATTTCATTACATTTTTTATTTACTGCTGAAGAGTGCTAGAGCCAAGGTATGTGTGCATAGCATTTAGTATAAGGTTCATTCTTGTATAAAATAATCCTTGAGTGTTACTTTTTTCTATATACTTGTACACTGTAGTAAATTGATTTAAGTTCTTGTCCTATAAACAAGATAAGGTGAAAAGTCATTACCCTTTCTTAGCCCACAAACAATCTCCTCATTCACTAACCCAAGCCTAACTAAAACTGAGTAGACATTGGCCCTAGGGACATCTCGAACTCAAATAAGAGACTGACCTAGGGGGAAGTTGATTTGAATCTGACTCTTGCCAAATCGGTGACTAAGGTTGGGGATGGAGGGGCGAAACTTCGAAGGCTGGTGGTTTGGCATAATTAGGCCCGTTGCTTTAAGCACAGATACCTCCCACCAATCTTGCCCCTACCTGGCCGATTAACTCGTGGTCAAATTCGGCAATATACCCCCCTTGGACAGTCTAACCAGTTAGGAGTCGTCTAGGTCTAAGGTTTACCCTAACTTAGGTTAAATTTTTTTTATTTGTTTGCTTATTTGTTTGTTTGTATTTGATATTTCCTGTGTGATATGGCTTATAACAATAATTTTTTCAATTTTAATGTTAATCCATATTACACCCCGACCTCCTTTTCGGATATTATCAACTCAGCATATCATAACTTTAACCAACCTAGTGTGCCGGATTAGTCTTATCCGAATCAATATAACCCATGCCCCCAATCTTATGACCATAATTTCCAAAATAATTTCAACTCTTCACAGAGTCAATGGGGATTCACCTCCCCCGAGTCCAATTTTCAACCAACTTGTCCTCCTTATTCACCTTGTCCACAATATTTTCAAGATTCATACTCAGTTCCACCAGTTTAAAATAGAAAACCATCAATCTTGGAAATGAGTATGCGTGAGTCCAAGCAACAATCACAAAATCTGACGGACTCGCAATTTCACCACAAAAAAATTCTAAAACAAAACGTCACCTTTTCAAGTCCAATCGCAACAAAACGACGAACTAATCGACTATGAAAAGCTGCTTGAAGTCATGGCTTAGGCTCAAATCGCTCGTAATCATGACATAGATCTAATGGTCCAAAATCTCCATTCTCACTGTTTGACTATTTTTGATGTCGCTAACATGCTGTTAGAGCCAAAGAATCATGTTGTTTTGAAAAATAAGATTCTATTTCAGCACACCCATTTGAACTTGCCCAAACTCCATATTTTGAAAATGACATTGACAGTTTGGCAAGTTATCCCTTTCTTGAAATTGAACTTGAGAATGAATATGATCCTGAACCTCAACTTGGTGATTCCATTCTACTTTTTGATTCAATAATGAATCCAGTGTCATCACCTAATTTCAATCTTTTTTTTTGAGTCAACAATGGATCCTGTGCCAATTCATCATGAAACTGAATCGCCAATCATTTATGATCATCATATTGAATTTGACCAATTTCATACCTTTGAAAGTCCCATTGACAAATTGGCAAGTTCTCATTTTTATGAAATTGAACTCAATGAGAAATGTGACATAGATTCTCCAATTTGTGATCCAGTTCAAATTCTTGAATCAATATTGACTCCTGTTTTGTTATCTAACTTGAGTAATATTTTAGAGTTAGTATCGATTCCCACACCTGTCATTCTTGAACTTGAATCACCAATGTTAAGTCATATTCCGTTGTTGGGAAATGAATGTGGACTTGAGTTTCAATTTCTTAATTTGGACCCACTTCTTGAACCAATCTTGACTCCTGAACCTTTATTTGACTTAATTCACTTTTCTGAGTCTGTATTAGTTCATGTACTTTCTAAGTCCAAGTCAATCATTCCATCTTTTCACACTCCATTTTGGGATAAGGGTGTTGATAAAATTGACTCCGAAATTATTTGTGAAATTTGAAAATTAGATGGGGTAAAATTCTTAATCAAAATCATTCATATATAAATCATTTTAGTGGGTTATATTAGAGAGGTTACTGGTGGGTTCCTCCAAACTCCACGCAAATTAGATTGTACTATATTTCGTGGACCAATCAGACCACCACCGGAACCACCACCTTAAGGTAATATTTTTCTTCCCTTTCTTCTTTTTCATGCATCTATGCATTAATTCATACATTGTGGACAATGCATGAGATAGGTGTGGGGGGAGGGTCTAACATAACTTAGGTTTTCCTTTTTATTAAAAAAATTAAAAATTAAAAAAATTAACATTTTCTTTACTTCTAAAAAACTTTTTGAAAATAGAAACAATATTTTGACATATTTTTTGTAAGAAATTAAGTCAATTTTAAGGAATAGGAGAATTATAATTAGGATTTCTTATACTTGATCAAAATAAGATTATTTATTTGATTTTTAGGGTTAGGAAGATAATTTGTCAAAGTAATTTAGTCGTGATCTTTGCCTTGATGAAATATGTCCACTTTATACACTTACACACTTAGGGTACAAAAATAAAGATTCTTATACCTTATTAAAATATATATATGTATATCTATGAAAAATAAACAAATCTAATTATTGATTAGCTAGGTGCTTTGGCCTAAGCAAGCCTTGGTATTTATGCAAAAGATAATTAGATAAGTTTAAAAAAGAAAAGAATATATATATATATATATATATATATATATATATATATATATATATATATATATATATATATATCCTCTGATTAAGCTGGGTATTTGTGCCTTATAAAGCATAAATATTCACGCCTAAAAGCAGTTCATATAATAAAATTCTTAGTTTTGTTGCCTTATTTGCTCGAGTCCTTAAGTCCTTGGGATGTTTTCTCACCCGGTGCCCTAAGACCATTTGGTTTGGGAGTCACCGATTAAAGACTCGATACATGGGCAGCTTAGAAAGCCTAATAGAATTAAGAAATAATACCATCAAAAATAAATAAATAAATAAGGTATAAGAGTTAGAGTTAAAGAACTCTTAGTCAAAATTTTTACGGTCACGAAAGTACATATGACTTAGGATAAAGTAATAGACTAGATGAGAAGTACAATTTGACTCTTTACTTTGATTGATAACAAATTTTTAAATAGAGACTAAATTTAGGAATGAAAATTTGATTTTCCTATAACTTATAGATTACTTAATTCTTACAATAATATTTCAAATATTTTTCTCTTTCAAAATGTGTTTTCAAAATACTAACATTATTCTTTTTCTTTATGGATTTTGTGGGTGCAATCCGCTGAAAACCTTCACGAGACAAAACTCGTCCTCTAGGGGAACCTAGAGGTTTAACGGCTTATTGTACATGCTCAGTGCAACGCATGTCCTGTGAAAGTGGTCTAATAAATCTTTGGTTTAGTTTTGATGTTTTGCTCGAGGACGAGCAAAAAATAGGTATGAGGGTATGATCGATCGCTGATATTGCATAATTATTATCATATTCTCATACTTATTATATAATAAACTCTGCTTTTAATCCTAATTTTTGTCTAATTTATATGCAGGCCCATTGCTAAAAGAAAGGAAGGAGAAACGAGCCCAAAAGCCTATCAAAATTCTGATTTAATTCAAAATTAATTCGAAATCAAAAATCAGGACAGATCAGGGTAAATGAGATCAGTTGAAAACCAGTTAGAACAAATCTATAAATCTATTGGTTAAAGCCGAAGATCAAAGGCCGTTTCGTCAAATTCAGGAGCTGAAACGGGAAATCCAAAACAAAATAACAGAAGATCTCTAAACGAGAAGTTATACCCCCTCGGCTGTGGCCACCTGGCCATAGACAGGCCGCGAAAATGCGGCCATAGCCGCATTTGCGCGGCTTTGTTAAGGGAGTTAGAGGAGCGTTTGCTCCCCTATCTTCGTACGCTTCTCTCCGTTGGGTATTTGCCTATAAATAGTGGGTTTTCAAAGCGTAAAGGGAGCGACCATGCAGAGATAGACTTTAGACCAGTTATTCTTTCTTTTTAGTGTAGCTTTTTATTTTTCTTTTTATGTAATTTTTAGTTTTATTTATGTAATTCAGAGGAGATCAGAGTTTCATAGGAAAATGAGAGTGAAGCTTGTACTGTGAGTGACATCGTGTAAGTTCTTCTTCTTTTCTCTTATTGTTACAAAATTGAATCTATAGTTGCATTTGTAAGTTTTTCTTTATTTTTTGTGTTCTTCTTTCTTTCTACTTTTCTTCTTTTGATACCAATTGCTATCAAAGTGAGTCTTATAGCATCGAAAGAGCCTTGCCTTTGCGAGTGCCACTGATAGCTCATGATGATGGATTTTTAATCTCATTCTATATCATTTCACACTTGTATCGTCTTGATGATGTAATGTGGAAGAGACAGGAATCAACTCTTATGGGCTATGCGTTGATTGCCTCACTTCAAGGTAACATCATTGCCAAGATTCAAGGTATATATTTGGCCAAAAGAGGTGAGTAACTTTTAGTTTTTTTTTCTTTTAATTCTTTAGTTTAGAGCACCACAATCTGCCACTTCTTTTATCACTAATTTTCAATTTTTTTGTACATATCCATTTTTAGTTTCTCCATCTTCCCAATCTGCCACTTTCTTCCTAACTCCATTGTAATTTAGTTTCAATTTATTTTTGGCCAAAGAAAAATTTTAACCATTGATTGTAGCATAAAAGAGAACTTATTAAAAAAGCTTCCATCGCTAGTCCCTCCTTGCGGATCATGACCCGCATAGCCACTTGCTATAGCAGTAGTATTGAGTACTTGCACTTTCTATCTTAAGTTCTAAAATTCTGTATTTTTGTACAGGTAAAATCTCAATCATGCACTCACATTAATTCTTTTGTTTACTCATGACCTTATTTTCATGAGCATTTATGAGCTTTATAAATTTCGAGTGTCAACTCTTATGTATTTAGTTTGTTTCATGAGATATATATGATTTGTTTTCATGCTTGAAGGATCTTTAACTAGTTTTTTAAAAATCAATTTAACTAGTTATTTATTCTTCATTTGGTAGTATTTTCAATGTACAACTATATTCAAATCTTATTTTTGAAAACTTCTACCCTTAAAGGGCGGATGGTTGGGCGACCATGCCTTGTATGCTCTAAATTAAAAATCTTTTAAACATGTACATGAATAGGGTGGATAGCTATGAGTTATACACATGATCTTCATGATTTTTTACTTTTTGTATACTCATACATATTTTCTATATATATATATGTATGCTTTAAATTTCAATAATATCAATTTCAATTGGTATTTTTATTTTCATACATATATATATCTTGATTATGCTTGATTTACAATATATTTACATGTTTAAAGCACAAATTATATTTATGCTAAGCTTGGCTTAAATTTAAATGCTTAATAAGCTTATGCATTATTTTCAATTGGTATTTCAATTAATATCAAGATACACTTCGTATTTTACCTTTTATTTGGTATCAATTATATTACAAGATATTTCTAGTGGTATCAATGACCTAAAATGATATCTTAAAATTTTGTTTATTTACAAGTGGTATCTTAAAATTTTATTTATTTACAAGTGGTATCTCAAAAGTTGTTTTGTTGACTTAAGAGATTTCAAAATTTGTTTTAAAGTAATTTCAAAATTTCTTGATACATATTTCCTATATGCAAGGGGAGCTTAACATCTCTCATATATATATAGATTCATGTTGAGTGTATCTTATATTGAGGAGCATCTCTTCTTTATGTGATACACATGTATAGGGGGAGCTTAACATCTCCGCTTATGCATTGTATATTTTACTTTATGTGAGTTAGGGTCTTGACATCCCTTCTTCATGTAATGCATGTATGCAGAGGAGCTAACTTCATGTCTCTCTTCTTCATGAATGTATATCGCATATATATCTTTATTGTTTGATTTATTTTCGCCCCTTAGTTGATAAAATGATAAAAAAGGGGAGAAGAATTTTGAGAGTTTATATATGCATATCTATTTTCTTGTATATGCATATATGTTTTGTTTATGCAAAAGGGGGAGAAGAATTTGGTGAGTTTATGCATGTTTATCTCCTTGTTTATGCATATATGTCTGTTTAGTTTTATGCATTTTATTGAATATCTTTATGTTTATTGTTATGCATGAGTTAAAGGGGAGCTTCTATGAGGCTTAACTTTAATTCATGCATATATAACCCCATGAGTTTTGTCATGATCAAAAAGGGGGAGATTGTTGGCCCAAAGGCCCATCGCTCTAGTTTTGATGATGATTAACTCATGTAGTTATAGCATTAATGATCTTGTGTTTATTTAGTCTCAGATATATTGATCAAGATCTTAGTAAGTGTTTAGCTTCAACAAAGGATTCGAAGTCAAAATTTGAAGCTAGCACGTATTGATTTAAGAGCTCGCGCATCAAGATTGCATCAAGTACTCAAGTGACATCTATCTCATTGGATCAAAGTTTGGACCAAGTCAAGAAGGAGAAGAAGATTTTCAAGAGAAGATTTTCAAGAAGACTTGTGTTGGATTTTGTAAGTATCAAGATTTTATTTTAGATAAAATGTAAAGGATAGATTAGTTGGTGGATTGCTCAAGTTCTTTTACACACACACAAATTTATATGTATTTTAGAAAATACCGTTTTAGTTTTTAAGCTTCAAAATATACATGTGTTTTATCAAAACTATTTTAGAGCTTATTGTCAAAAACATAGATATATCATCTTATATGTGTAGTGGATCATATCCATACACACTAAGTTTTAAAAGTGTTTAAAATATCTTATTTTTGTATTTGGAGAAGTTTTAAAAAAATTAATTTTGAAAACACAGATTTTTGTTTAAACTAAAATTTCTATATCACAAAAATGGTTCAAATTATTTGTAATATGTATTAATTTTTAATCAAACATGTTTGTATATCAAATTATTTAATGAACTTATTTTTGTAGAATTTATGAGAATTTATGGGATTTTATTAAAGGTAAAAAGATCAAGTTTTAATCCCTAAAAATATGTGATCTGGCTTTCTGCCGGTCGACCGGACGGTCGACCGAGACAGAAGTCGACCGACCGCTGCGGTCAACCGATGTGCACAACGTGCACAGCCAGTTTGGCAGGAGGGCCCGTCGACTGACCGGGTCGACCGCCAGAGAGCTCTGCTCTCTGAATCTGGCCCCGGTCGACCGGGCAGTCGAACGGCAGAGAGCTTTGCTCTTGGATCCGGTCTCGGTCGACTGGTTGGTCGATCGATAGCACAACGGTCAGAAATCCGACAGCTGGCCGGTCGATCGGTCGATCGACCTACAGCAGCGTCAGCTGCATATTCGGCCTCCAACGGTCATATTTTGGGAGCCTATAAATTTGGGTTCCCTTGAACTGTTTTCTATAAGATTTTAAGTGGGTTTTCAAGCTAGTTTTTCTTACCTTTCTAAGTGTTTATCTCCACTTATTTTAGAGCTAAAACTTCCATATCAAAAGGAGAGATTTTAAGAGATTTTCAAAAGTGATTTCTTGAGTTTTTCACCACAAAATCCGTCCTAATTTTCTCACACATACTTGATCTTTTCATTGCTATATCAATCCTATAGGAGAGTTATTATGAGAGTATTTTTAGGTGATCAAAGTGTTGAGATCACCAAAGTGTTCTACGTTGTATTTCAGGAAGCGAACTTGCGGGTTCGTGTTGTTTCGAGTTCTTGTGGGAGCTCGGTGTAGAGGTGCGGCCTCGGCAAGCTAGTATGCTTGCGTGTGTTGTTCTTGCGAGAACAAGAAAGGGACTAGTAAGTCCAAAGAGTTCTAGTGTGAACTCCTTGTAGGTGTTGCGGCACCGAGTTATCTGATAGGATCGATTCTAGTGGAAATCCTTCATAGTGTTGAAGGTGGGGACGTAGAGCAAGGGTGCTCGAACCTCGAAACAAATCTCCCGTGTTTGCGATTGCTCTCTATCTCTCGCTTGTGTTTATATCTTGCATGCTTATATTGTTTATCCTTTTTATATGCTTGATATATTTATGCTCTATGATACATGCTTGGGATTGTTTGCTCACACTTGTATTCAACCAAGAGAGCCATAGTAGCACCTCAACTCTTATCTAGAGGAATTTTGAGGAGATAGTCCAGAGCCCTTCACCGAGAATTCGGTTACATTCTTTGGTTATACCTTGCGTGTTTAGCTTAATGTTTTAATTTGCATAAATAGTTTTTTTAATTCCGCTTTAATTCATCATTAGATTATCTAACTTAGTAGAACATAAAACACTGCGACCAAGGTCGCCCTTTTATATTATACTGCGACAGAGGACACAATTTTCTAATTAACCCAAATAATTTATCATGAATGGGCCTTTGTATCATCATACTGCGACCAGAGTCGCAGTATCCTATTAGGCTAACTTAGTATAACAGACTGCGATCAGACCCCCAAAAAAGAGAAAACGGACTGCAACACTGCGACATCAGTCGCAGAGTTTTAAAAAAATAATCTTAAAAAAATGGAGGTTAATAATTTTTAAAAAAATATTTTTTAAAGACCGCGACCAAGGTTGCATAATCCTAAGACGCTAATATAAATAACAACGACCAAGTCGATAAAAAAGGGAATGAAAAGATTAACGGTGACCTTGGTCCCTGTGTTAAAAAATTAAAAAATCTAAAAAATAAATCTCTAATAAGATTGTTAATTCTTATTTTCTTTTCATCTTAAACTATTGTTTTGGATTAAAGTTTCAGTATAAAAAATTAAAAAAATTGTTTTAAATCGCATAAATATACTTAGTTTTGATTCTTACTTCTTTAAATAAAAAAAATGACTCTTTCACTCTTACTCGCGACCATGGTTGCAAGCTTTTAAAAAAAATTTTAACTAATTTATTTTTAAAAACCAAGATTCTTGAAAATTTTAAGAAAAAAACAAAATTTTCCCTGAAAAATTCAGTTCATCAGACACTTTTAATTGAAGTTAAATTAAAATAGGAAATTTTCTGTAAAAAACAAAAAAAAAAAGGGATTCAAAACTGAAAAAATATAACTATTAAGGGTTACAGAACCTCAAAAAAATATTTTTCTAGGTTTTCCCTTTACCTTTTTCCGCGGATGATTTCTTGGGCGCCATCTTAATCAGATCTTTCTTTTAAAAAATAAATTTTTGAACGAAAATGATCGGAAAATTTAGGAAACAATAGCACTAAATTTTTCGGATTGATGAACTGAAAATTTCAGTACTGTAATTTTTTTTGAAAGCAAAGGTTTTAATACAGTAAAAAGTTGTGAGGGAGAGTATTTTTGTCAAAGCGATTGTTGAAGTGACGATGGGGTGGGATTTTTTTGGTTTTTGTCCGCCAAAATTATTGACAAATTCGTGGCTATTATGTTGCCACGTCCCGCCGGCTGAGAAACTCTCTCTGCTGGCGGCTGAGGTAAAGTGTGTGTATATATATATATATATATATATATATATATATATATATATATATATATTATATATATATATATATATATATATTATATATATATATATATATATATATATGTTGGCCCAATGGCCTTCCACTCTAGTTTTGATGATGATCAACACTCAAGTAGTTATGTTTACTAATATTCTTGTGTTTCTAAGTTTCAGATCATTAACAGGATATTAGTTGGTGATTAGCTTCAACAAGATGATTAGAAGCTTATCATGGTGATTCCGGTGCCAAAGCTTAAAGATCATACCTTTGCACTTGGTGAATCACGGAGTTTGGACCGAGTCTACTTGAAGATAGAAGATCGACAAGAAGACTTAGGTATCCTAGTTTAGATAGAGTTTTTAGATCCACTTGTAAAGCTTAGTTTAGTTGATATGCTCAAGTGCACAAAACACACACGTTTCATGATTTGGTTTTTGGTTTTCATGAATAATAGATCAAAACAAGTTTACCTTATACCTATGTATATTAGATATGTTCTAGATATACATACATGCTTTAAACTTGCTAGACAAACTTATTTTGACTATCCTATTCATGTTTTGGAAAATTCTAGTTTGATAAAATACAAGTTTTGTTTTTGATAAAATTGGCAAGACACAAAAATGAATTGATATGATTGATATATGTCTTGAAATTTTTATCACAAGTTTGGTTATCAAAGTAAAATGATAAAACAAGTTTTAGAAAAACATATTTTTAGAAAAACAGTTTTTATTGTGATTAAAACTATTTTTAGATTTACTGTGAATTTATGGGATTTTTATTGAGTGAAAAGACCTATTTTCAAATCCCGTATCTGTGCAGATCTGCACTGCGCCTGCCAGGCCAGTTCAGTTGACCGGACCGGTCGACCGCACCAAGTGGCCGGTCGACCGGGTCGGTCGACCGATGTGCACAGACGTGCACCCTGGCTACACATTGTAGTCGGTCGACCGGACCGGTCGACCGAGTTGAGAGTTCAACTCTCAGGATGTTTCGGTCGACCGGGCCGGTCGACCGCTAGTGCCCAACGGTCACTTTTCTGACCGTTGGCGGTCGACCGAGCCGGTCGACCGACGCCTGTCAGAGCTGCCAACTCAGCCTAACGGCTAGTTTTGTATAGGGGCTATATAAACCCCATCTCTTTGGGGATTTTGGCCAAGTTTTTTAAGGAGAAAAATTTCTGGTTTCTAGAGGTTTTAAAACAAGTTTTCAAAAGTGTTTTGGGTTTTAATTCTTCAATCTTTATTGTTTTAGGTTTTTTGGAAAAATCAAAGAAAAAGAATATTTTAGGAGATTTGTCTTGGTTTTCATTCTATATCGTTTGGAAGGATTTTCCCAAGTGATTTTCTTTGTTGCTAGTTTTTCAAACACCTAGTTTTCCACACTTGAGCTATCTTCTATCCTAAACTATTAGGATCTTTGTTTTTGTGGAAAAAGATAAGAGAAAAAGAAAGAGAAGAGTTTGAGGTTGTTTGTTGTAAACCTCTTTGTTGTAAACACCCTTTTATTTGTGAATCCCTCTTCGGTAGAGGTGATCGGGTGATTGAGTTGTATCCCTCAAGTGTGAGGTGATAGTGTTGGTTGTGAGCCTCTTCGGTAGAGGTGTTGTGGATTGTGGTTGTTGTAGCCTCGGTGGCTTTGTAAGTTGAGAGAGGAGTTAGGTACTCCTTATAGTGGATTGGGAAATCCTACACGGTGGTGTAGGCGGGGATGTAGAGCAAGGTGCTCGAACCTCGAAACAAATCTTGGTGTTTGCGTTTTGATCCATTGTCTCTCTAACTCTCTCTCTTATTATTGTGCAAAGCATCATACTTCATATCATACCATATTTGCTTATGTTGTGCATAATTCATATTGCCATATCATATATTGCTTGTGTTGTGCCTTGCATCTCTTATTGTCATATTTATTATATGCTTGGCTTGCTTGTGTGTGTGCATCACTTATACTCATCCAACAAGAGCTTCACATAGCGCCTCAACCCATATCTAGGGGAATCAAGAGGAGTTAGTCCAGAGCCTCGCAAGGGGAATTCGGCTACACTTGGTGGATTGTATTAAGTGTGTTGCAAGATTTGCATTAGCTTCCGCATTTAGCGCACTTAGTTTGCATTTAGTTTCTTAGATTAGCACTTACACCTATTCACCCCCCCTCTAGGTGTTTTTCAATTGTATCAGAGCTAGTGCTCCTGATACTTAGGCTTAACATCCTAGGAGTGATCCATTTACTTGCTAATCTCATTTGCATTTGATTGTTTGCACATTCATATATAGTTTACCATGGACTTCATGACCCCTCCTAGCTTTGACCCTTCCAACATTGATGTTTGGAAGTATAGGATGTCCATGTACCTAAAGACCCTAGGTTTGCATGTCTTCCTTGCCGCCACCAAGAGATGTTATCTTGGTGATTGCAATCATATAGGGCCAATGCACAAGCCCTAGAGGCCATTAGAAGCACTTTATCTAAAGATTATCTTTTATGTGTTTCTAACTTTGATTCCGCTTTTGTAGTGTGGAACAAATTGACAACCACCAACACCTCCGAGCTTCAAGTACAAATTCAAGAAGAGGAATCTAGTGGAGAATCCGATCCACAATGCTTCATGGTCCAGGGAATGACTCCCTTGAGGTACAATCGGAAACTCAATTAGATAGTGATGATGATGCTAGTTCTTCAAATGATCATATTGATCCCCATGTCTTAAATGAAGAACTTTCTATTGTTTGTGAAAAACTAATAGAAAAATATAACTTGTTGAAAAAAAAAGTCTAGGAATTGAACAAGAAAATAAGAGTTTGCATGCTAGACTTAACAATGTTTTGCAAGAGAAGGTTGAGGTCTATAATGAAAGGGATTCATTGAGATCTCAATTGGAACTTGCACTTAAAGAAAATGAATTTTTAAAGTCTAAAAATGATTGTGAAACTCTTTTGAAGAAAAATGAAATTTTGTCTTCTAAAGTTGATTTTGTTTTAAAGAGAATGTTGCTTTGAAAAACAAATCATTTCTATTTCAAATGAGTTGAATGTTTGTTTAGATAAGAATATTGTTTTGCAAAATAAAATTGATGCACATGTTTGCCATGCTAGTGTAGCTTCTTCATCTAGTCTACCTAATGCATGTACCTCTTCTTCTAAGATTAATAATGATATATCCATGCTTAAGAAGAAGGTAGATTGTTTGGGCTCCACTATGAGCCAATGTGCCATGAACCACTCACGGTTGGAAACCTTGGTTCGAAAGAAACAAGTTCCAACCTTTATGCATGCACACCCTTCACGGCATACACATGCTCCACACGGACACACCCATCACAAGTATGCTCATGTGTACACTTGTACACATTGTGGACGTAGGGGCCACCTTGCTAAATTTTGTTATGATAGATTACATACTCCTAATTTAGCAAAGAATTTTGTTTGGGTTAGAAATGAGACTAACCCCCATGGACCCAACAAGAAGGTATGGGTACCAAAGACCACCCCTCCTATTGTTTTTGATGTAGGTGTGGGCTCTCACATGACGTGAGAGTGATAGCACCTTGGAGTGGATGCGTTCCGTACTTAAAGGAAATCAATTGGATGCATCATTTTCAAGGGAAGGTTTGGTGGAGATGACCACCATGTGTTGGAGACTAGAGCCGTGCCCTCCTTGGTTTTGGTATCGAATCTCTAACTCCTTATTTATTATTTACATGTTTTTCATTCTTATCATTATTAGCATGTTTTGATGTTTTATAACATGTTTTATTGTCTATGGATTAGTATGTAAATATCATGTTTATTAGATCCTTGACATACATGTATAGTATTTGAGACACACATGCTTATATGAATCCATAATTAGTGTTCTCACTTTTGTTTAAGCTATAATGTACATCATGAATCTAATACATGTGAATTTACATAGTAATCATGTTTTAGTTTTATCATGATGATTTTTATATTGTGTTTTGATGCTTCATGTTAAGGTTACTTGTTTAGATGTTAGTTTTCATTAAGACTAGGAATTATACTTGTACATATAGTGGGCCACAAATAAATCTATGTATGTTTGGGCTTGATTGCATATTTGTACCCATTAGATGTGCTAGTATAGTCTAGTTTTGATGATTCATACATTTCAAACTTGTATTCCATTTTTGGATTTGTTTTATGATTGTGTATTTCACTTCATGTATATGTTTGTATTGCCAAACTTTAAGATATACATGTATACCCCTTGAGTCATTTGCCTTTCATGCAAATCTATATTATGGACTCAAAGTGTGTTTAAGGGATATGTATGTATACTTCTTGTGTTGACAAATCATACATATACCTTGAAATGAAAATTGCTTTGATGAAAATTTAGCCTTACATGTTTTCATGTTTATGTGTCAATATTTAACTTCATGTATATGTCCATCTTATCCAAACTATTGACTATACATGAGTATCCTTTTTGAGCCACGTGCCTTAATGCATATATCTTGTGGACTCTTTATGTTTTGGATATGTATGTATACGTTAGTTTGTATTAGACATACATATGCCTTGAAGATTAGATAGTTTTGATGATTTCGTGTTTTAAGGATTAATTGAGCTTAATGAAAATATTTTTCATGATTATGATCTTCACATATTATTTGTACACTCATATCTATTGCTCATGTTTTATTTCTCATGAGTTATGCTTTATTGGTTAGAGTGATGATTATCATGTGAATTTCATTTTTGTTTTATTCCTTGCTTGAAGGATTTCGTGCTAGTTAACAAGTTTTCCATTTAACTAGTTGCGGTGTTCTTCATTTGGTAGTGATTTTCAAACTAAGCTATATTTTCAAATCTATCTTTGAAAACCCCTACCATCTAAGGGCGGTAGGATGGGAGATCATGTTCATGTATGCCCTAAATTGAAAATCTTTAAAACTTGAATTATGATTGGGTGGTAGATAATATGATGTATACACTTGAACTTATTGTTATGTCAATTGGTATCATTGAACTCTTTCAATTGGTATCATTTTGATCTTCTTGTATACTCATATATGTTTTGTATGTATGTATGCTTGCTTTAAATTCCAAGTATATCAATTTCTATTGGTATCTATTTTTCATACATATACATGTTTGTGTTTATGCTAGTGCTTGAGTTTCAATTTTGTTTAAATTGATTACTTTTAAATTGTTATCAAGACTATGCATGTCTTTAGTTTGTTTTTCATAAAGGGGGAGAAATTTGATTTTGTATTTCAATTGGTATTTGTACTCCCACTCTTTATGATTAAAAGTTGTTATTTTGAACATATGATATCAACATCAAATTTGTTTATATATTTTCAAAATGAAATATATTCTTACAATTGGTATCAAAATTTGTGTTTAGACATTCAAAATTTGTTATGTTTAATTACATTTGGTATTTTCAAAATTTTGTTTAAAGAAAATATTCAAAGTTTTGATTTGTATTTCCTATATGCAAGGAGAGCTTAACATCTCTCTTACATATAGATTCATGTTGAGTATATTATAAATTGAGGAGCTTGACAACTCTTATTTATATGATATACGTGTGTAGGGGGAGCTTCACATCTCCTCTTATGCATTACATAATATGTGTTATGTGAATTGGGGCTTGTCATCCTTTCTTCATGTAATGCATATGTGTAGGGAAGCTAACTTAGCGTCTTCCTCCTCATGAATGTATATAGCATATAACATATATTGATCCTTGTTTATTGGTATCAAGATGCTTCATTGACATATTTTTTAATTGATATCATGTTTGTAGTCACCCCTTATTGATTTTGTTTTTTGTTTTAGACAAAAAGGGGAGAACATTGTTTGCATTGTTTTGATTGACAAAAAGGGAAGAAAGATTTTTACCCCTCATTTTATCTATGGTTTTGATTGTTTACCCCTTTGTTGATGATTGACAAAAAGGGGAGAAGTATTTGAGTTTTATATGCATGCTTATGTTTTATATGCATATATTATGTTTTAATCTCAAGAATATTAAGTTTAATTGATATATAGAGTTTGCTTTGTAATTGGTATCTAGAGCTTATTTTGTTTTGAATATTCCATTTGATATCTAGAACCATTTATTGTTTATGCATATGCATGTTTCATGTTTAATATTCATTGCATATATTTATTGTTTATCCCTATGCATGAGTTAAGGGGGAGCTTCCTTGAAGCTTATCTTTAATCCATGCATATATAACTCCATGAGTTTTGTCATCATCAAAAAGGGGGAGATTGTTGGCCCAATGGCCTTCCACTCTAGTTTTGATGATGATCAACACTCATGTAGTTATGTTTACTAATATTCTTGTGTTTCTAAGTTTCAGATCATTAACAGGATATTAGTTGGTGATTAGCTTCAACAAGATGATTAGAAGCTTATCATGGTGATTCCGGTGCCAAAGCTTAAGATCATACCTTTGCACTTGGTGAATCACGGAGTTTGGACCGAGTCTACTTGAAGATAGAAGATCGACAAGAAGACTTAGGTATCCTAGTTTAGATAGAGTTTTTAGATCCACTTGTAAAGCTTAGTTTAGTTGATATGCTCAAGTACACAAAACACACACGTTTCATGATTTGGTTTTTGGTTTTCATGAATAATAGATCAAAACAAGTTTACCTTATACCTATGTATATTAGATATGTTCTAGATATACATACATGCTTTAAACTTGCTAGACAAACTTATTTTGACTATCCTATTCATGTTTTGGAAAATTCTAGTTTGATAAAATACAAGTTTTGTTTTTGATAAAATTGGCAAGACACAAAAATGAATTGATATGATTGATATATGTCTTGAAATTTTTATCACAAGTTTGGTTATCAAAGTAAAATGATAAAACAAGTTTTAGAAAAACATATTTTTAGAAAAACAGTTTTTATTGTGATTAAAACTATTTTTTAGATTTACTGTGAATTTATGGGATTTTTATTGAGTAAAAAGACCTATTTTCAAATCCCGTATCTGTGCAGATCTGCACTGTGCCTGCCAGGCCAGTTCGGTCGACCGGATCGGTCGACCGCACCAAGTGGCCGGTCGACCGGGTCGGTCGACCGATGTGCACAGACGTGCACGCTGGCTACACATTGTAGTCGGTCGACCGGACCGGTCGACCGAGTTGAGAGTTCAACTCTCAGGATGTTTCGGTCGACCGGGCCGGTCGACCGCTAGTGCCCAACGGTCACTTTTCTGACCGTTGGCGGTCGACCGGGCCGGTCGACTAACGCCTGTCAGAGCTGCCAACTCAGCCTAACGGCTAGTTTTGTATAGGGGCTATATAAATCCCATCTCTTTGGGGATTTTGGCCAAGTTTTTTAAGGAGAAAAATTTCTGGTTTCTAGAGGTTTTAAAACAAGTTTTCAAAAGTGTTTGGGGCTTTAATTCTTCAATCTTTATTGTTTTAGGTTTTTTGGAAAATCAAAGAAAAGAATATTTTGGGAGATTTGTCTTGGTTTCATTCTATATCGTTTGGAAGGATTTTCCCAAGTGATTTTCTTTGTTGCTAGTTTTCCAAACACCTAGTTTTCCACACTTGAGCTATCTTCTATCCTAAACTATTAGGATCTTTGTTTTTGTGGAAAAAGATAAGAGAAAAAGAAAGAGAAGAGTTTGAGGTTGTTTGTTGTAAACCTCTTTGTTGTAAACACCCTTTTATTTGTGAATCCCTCTTCGGTAGAGGTGATCGGGTGATTGAGTTGTATCCCTCAAGTGTGAGGTGATAGTGTTGGTTGTTAGCCTCTTCGGTAGAGGTGTTGTGGATTGTGGTTGTTGTAGCCTCGGTGGCTTTGTAAGTTGAGAGAGGAGTTAGGTACTCCTTATAGTGGATTGGGAAATCCTACACGGTGGTGTAGGCGGGGATGTAGAGCAAGGTGCTCGAACCTCGAAACAAATCTTGGTGTTTGCGTTTTGATCCATTGTCTCTCTAACTCTCTCTCTTATTATTGTGCAAAGCATCATACTTCATATCATACCATATTTGCTTGTGTTGTGCATAATTCATATTGCCATATCATATATTGCTTGTGTTGTGCCTTGCATCTCTTATTGTCATATTTATTATATGCTTGCTTGCTTGTGTGTGTGCATCACTTATACTCATCCAACAAGAGCTTCACATAGCGCCTCAACCCATATCTAGGGGAATCAAGAGGAGTTAGTCCAGAGCCTCGCAAGGGGAATTCGGCTACACTTGGTGGATTGTATTAAGTGTGTTGCAAGATTTGCATTAGCTTCCGCATTTAGCGCACTTAGTTTGCATTTAGTTTCTTAGATTAGCACTTACACCTATTCACCCCCCCCCCCTCTAGGTGTTTTTCAATATATATATATATATATATATATATATATATATATATATATATATATATATATATATATATATTATGAGAAATGTAAATCAGCTGACACATGAGGCAACTCCCTCCTATGTCATACTCAAAAATCGTATTTTCTGAGTGAATTTTCAAGATCCGACCGCACATTATCATCTTCATATTCTAAGATATACATATATAAAAAATCAAGTTATTTGAAGTTCGTTTACTTATTGATCTAATCGTTCCATTTTATTCTATTGTTAAAAACTGTTAGTGTTTGAACCCAAAGAAAATGGAGTAAACAAACTTCAAATCACTTGATTTTTTATATATATATGAGAAAAATGTATATCAGCCTGCGGCTGAGCGAACTCTCTCAGCCTGCGGTGACGTGGCTCAATTTTGTCACCCCACTAACTTGCGGCCCGCTTTTAGGAAGAAGTTAAATTATCAAATACTCCCTTTTCGATAACTTTCCTTATTGTTTATTATTATTTTTCCCCTTTTTTTTCGCTCTTTATAGGATTTAGGTTATTGTATATAAATTACTTTTCGCCCTATTTCCTTACCTCTTTTATGAAAGATCTAGTTTCTACTTTTCAGCCTGCGATAAAATTTTTTATCAAAATATAAAATCTTTTCAGATCAATTTTTTCAGCCTGCGATAAAATTCTACTTTATAGTTTAATTTAAACTGCGACCTTAGTCAGAGACTTTGGTCACTGTGTACATTTAAACTGCGACCTTAGTCAGAGACTTTGGTCGCAGTGTACATGGTTAATTGCGACCAAGGTCGCACTGTTGTTATTGATAAAGATGGCCAGCAACTGCAATCTAGGGTTGCATTACATGGACTGCGACTTAGGTCGCAGTACGTTAAGTAAGTGTTTCCTTTATATTAACATGCATAGCGACCAAGGTCGCAGTGTTGTTTTATTAAGTGTTGTTTTGGATTAAGTCATTTTTTGAATCTAAATGAAAAATGAAAAGTTTGCTGAGGGGACGCGACTTGGAGTCACTCCGAGAGACGCGGCCTGTCATAAAGATTTTATGAGATCTTTAAACGTCAAGTCTACATTGTCTACGCGTCGGCTCTTCATTGGGTTTAGGCGTTAATGTCTTTTAATGCCAAACCGGCGCTGGCGGTTGGAGACCATTAAAGCCGACGGTTCTGATTAATGAACCATTAATTATGGTTATTATGGGCTGCCTATAAATAGGGCTCACCCTCTCCCTTTAACAGCCCATAATTAGACTGTTTTATTTTCGAGAGCAATTGCTCTGAGAATTTCCGCCTTCTTCAGAGTCTCTAACAGGGGCCTGCCTCCATAGATGAAGATGACCCTATGGACGAACTTGATCGATGTTCGTCCACAAGGGAAGAAGTCATAGACCTCATCGTCCACAAGGGAAGAAGTCATGGTCCTCGTCGTTCACAAGGGAAGAAGTCATGATCCCTGGCGAGGACTTAACCCTCACCAAGATCTCCTCGGACTTGATGCACCAGTCAAGCTTGCTGGTAAGGGATGGTCAGAGTGGGTATGGCGGCGGGGATGTGGTGGATATAGTGGTGGGTAGCATACCCTGTGAGGTCTTAAAACCTCCTCTCTTACCCCAGAAGTGACATCGAGGAAATTCCATGCTCACTGGATAACCTTCTGGTGGAAGAGATGTTCATAAACGAAGGATCGTATCCCGTCACTTTGGAGGGTCAGTGGAATCGAGATTCTGCTGCCACCAGACCTCAATAACACCACTGCTCTTAGTCAACAAGGGCTCTTTTTGATGTTTAGTCTTCTTTGTACTGTTGTATTGTAACACTCAATCTTATTGTATAAGAGAGCGTCTTTTGATGTTTAGTCTTATTTGTACTGCTGTATTGTAACACTCAATCTTATTGTATAAGAGAGCGTCTTTTGATGTTTAGTCTTCTTTGTACTGTTGTATTGTAACACTCAATCTTATTGTATAAGAGAGCGTTTTGTATCATTTTCACATGCCTGGAGATAAATGCCTAGACATAAATAAATCATATTTGCTTTTAATAAACTACGACGTTGGTCGCAGTCATGCATTGCAAACAAAACAACTTGGACCAGAGACGACACTGCGACCAAGGTCGCATAAGACTACATTGCAAACAGAAACAACTGCGACCAGGGTCGACACTTCGGCCAAAGACTACGACTAAGCAACTTCTGCGGTGACGTGTCACCTCGTCGCAGTGTTGTTGTTGATTAAGACTAAAGACCAGCAGCTGCGACCAAGGTCGCAGATTATTTTTTTAAGACTGCGGCCAGCAACTGCGACCAAGGTCGCAGTGTTATTGTTGATTAAAAATAAAGACCAGCGATTGCGACCAAGGTCGCAGTGCATTTTATTAAGTCCAAAAACCAGCAACTGCGACCAAGGTCGCTTTGTATTTATTAAGACTACGGTTAGCAACTGCGACCAAGGTAGCAGTGTTGTTGATTAAGACTAAAGACCAGCAAATGCGACCAAGGTCGCAGTTTATTTATAAATCTGCGTCCTGCAACTGCGACCAAAGTCGCAACCTATCATTTTAAAAATTTATACGGGTGAAGTAATATAATTATTAACTGCGTCCATGGTCGCAGTATATTCGTTTAGCGTAAAATATTTAAAATGAAGGTTTGTAACAATTGTACAGCATTTCACCAGACATAGTAGTAAAAAATGTAATTCACACAATTAACCTTAGAAAACTGATTTATATATATTTTAAAAAAAATACAATTTTTAAACTTCTAATCCTCGTCATCATCATCGTAATCAGATTCGTCGTCAAGAGTCATACTTTCGTCTTCTGTATCGCTTTCCGTCTCTTCCTCCTCTTCAGCGACAGTCTCATTTTCCCTTTCTTCCTCTTCATGTTTGTGTTTTGGTTCACCAATGAAGTCCCAGAACGGGTCGTCTGTATCAAGCTCAGATTCTGACCCGTAGAGAGGCATCGGTTCAGAACTATACATCCAATCATCATTAGATGATTGGCTTCTTTCTGGTGAAGACGGTGGAGAAGACATTTTTTTGAGTCTATTGACCGAACAGTGAGAGTAACGTGTTTGAGCAAAAATAATTTAGTATGTTTGTAATCCTTTTGCTGATGACCCTTTATATATTTTTAATCCCAGAATTCAAAGGGTTTAAGCTCTCAAACCACGTGAATATCTCCCAAACTTATTTTCTACCTTTTCCCAAAAATTGTGTATACTTCCTAGGTGACTGTTCAGTTATCCAAAACAGTTTAAAAGTTATTACACTATAAGTTTAATTACTTTGAACTCCAAAACAGTACATTATTGCGACCATAGTCGCATTGGGAACTGATAAATGATTAACTACGACCATAAATTGCATCAGTAGTAGGATTGCGACTATGGTCGAAGTGTTTAAGAGCAGCAGTCGCAGTTTGGATATGTAATTAAAAGAGCTTATAAGTTAATATAGTGAGAAAGAGACCTTACAAAAAATAGAATTAAAAGCTTTTAAAGAAGACAAAATATAATTGAATATCAGAAGATCAGGAAATCCTAATCCTCGTCATTATCCCCATCATAAGCATTCATCGTCTTCATTCTTTTGCTCTTCCTCTTCATCACTTATTTCCTCATCATCTTACTGTTTTTGAGGTTTTTTTTGTTCACCGATGAACTCCCAGAATGGATCGTCTCTATCAAGCTCTTCGTCTGACCCGTTGATAGGAAGCGAGCCTACAGCATCAGAGGACATGCTTTCATCAAGCATGTCTCCGTCAAGTGGCAGAGGAATAATGTCTTCTTCACTAACCCACATGAAAACTTTATTATCATCATGAATAGGAGGATCAGTTAATACATTATTTGATGTAGTGAGATAGTCAAAAGGAGTGAAGTCCAGACTGGTATCAGATTCACTAGAATATCTTGAAGACAAAGGACCGTGGGGAACGATTGAAGTTGAAATCTAAGTGTTCAGAGGAAGAAGATGGGGAAGACATGATTCAAGAATGAATTTTTTTTGGAAGTTTTTGAAATCAAATTGAAAAGGAAGAGCAAAAATATAGTTTTTAGGTATGAGATAATATATTAGTAACAAGCATTATATAAAGGTGAATATTTGTGGAAGAACATGAATAGTAATTAATTGTTACAGGTGATGGTTGAGTATGGTAAGAAGTGGTAAAAAAATATTTAATTGAAGATTTATTGCGGGAGAATCCGAAGAGTTCTTTTTTCTCCAGAGGTTTAATACATGAAGTACAAATTAACTTTTTATAGAATTGTTTGCCTATACCTTTAGATTACGTATGGTGCACATCTTTCCTTTCTCGAGATTAATATTAGTGCATCTCTTTTTTCCTAGACTGTTGTTGTATCATGATAGAATGAATATTAATTACTTCATTTAATTTAGTGTAATTAATAATAATTTTTTTAAGATTTGATATACGCGAATTGATCTCAGGGTCGCATGCCTAATCCACCCTAGTCGCATATTAAAAATCTTTTACATAAGGCATGGGAAAGAAGATTGCGACTTTGGTCGCAATACTGAAGGAGGTCGCATTGTTGTACGATAGAATGCGACTAGGGTCGCAGACATTATATAAAGAAGTTTTGTTATACTTTGACTGCGACTGTGTCGCAGTTGTTATATTGTATTAGGTCTGCGACCATGGCAGTTGTTATATTGATCCAATTTTTTTTAATTATATTTTTGAATGTATTAAAATTACGAATTTTATAACTGTAGATATATTCAACTGAAATTTTGTTTGTTCATGACTTTATTCCAGTTTAGAATTAAAAAAGGGTATTTTGGTCAATTTGTTTCACGATTGTTTAGGCGGGATTTTTTTGATTTTTTTGACGCCACACACTGCGGCCGATGTGTGGCATATATTCAGCCACGTCCCGCCGGCTGAGAAACTATCTCAGCCTGCAGGCTGAGGTGTATATATATATATATATAATATATATATATATATATATATATATATATATATATATATATATATATATATAAACACACACACAACACACACACACACACCACATATATATATAGAGAGAGAGAGAGGGTTTACTTTAATATATATATATATTATATATATATATATATATATATATATTATATATATATAAATGTATATCAGCCTGCGGCTGAGAGAACTCTCTCAGCCTGCGGTGACGTGGCTCAATTTTGTCACCCCACTAACTTGCGGCCCACTTTTAGGAAGAAGTTAAATTACCAAATACCAAATATATATATATATATGGGGTTACTGTACCTCAGCCTACAGGCTGAGATAGTTTCTCAGCCGGCGGGATGTGGCTGAATATATGCCACACATCGGCCGCAGTGTGTTGGCGCCAAAAAAATCAAAAAATCCCGCCTAAACAATCGTGAAACAAATTGACCAAAATACCCTTTTTTAATTCTAAACTGGAATAAAGTCATGAACAAACAAAATTTCAGTTGAATATATCTATAGTTATAAAATTCGTAATTTTAATACATCCAAAATTATAATTAAAAAAATTGGATCAATATAACAACTGCCATGGTCGTAGACCTAATACAATATAACAACTGCGACACAGTCGCAGTCACTAGTCGCACTCAAAGTATAACAAACTTCTTTATATAACGTCTGCGACCCTAGTCGCATTCTATCGTACAACAATGCGACCTCCTTCAGTACTGCGATCAAAGTCGCAATCTTCTTTCCATGCCTTATGTAAAAGATTTTTAATATGCGACTAGGGTGGATTAGGCATGCGACCCTGAGATCAATTCGCGTATATCAAATCTTATAAAAATATTATATTAATTACACTGAATTAAATGAAGTAATTAATATTCTTTCTACCGTGATACAACAACAGTCTAGGAAAAAAGAGATGCACTAATATTAATCTCGAGAAAGGAAGATGTGCACCATACGTAATCTAAAGGTATAGGCAAACAATTCTATAAAAAGTTAATTTGTACTTCATGTATTAAACCTCTGGAGAAAAAGAACTCTTCGGATTCTCCCGCAATAAATCTTCAATTAATATTTTTTTTACCACTTCTTACCATACTCAACCATCACCTGTAACAATTATTATTACTATTCATGTTCTTCCACAAATATTCACCTTTATATAATGCTTGTTACTAATATATTATCTCATACCTAAAAACTATATTTTTGCTCTTCCTTTTCAATTTGATTTCAAAACTTCCAAAAAAATTCATTCTTGAATCATGTCTTCCCCATC
Source organism: Agave tequilana (assembly GCA_038442645.1). NCBI lineage: Eukaryota > Viridiplantae > Streptophyta > Magnoliopsida > Asparagales > Asparagaceae > Agave > Agave tequilana. The sequence continues at coordinate 156,850 of JAVJIF010017310.1, forward strand.
TTCTTCCTCTGAACACTTAGATTTCAACTTCAATCGTTCCCCCACCGTCCTTTGTCTTCAAGATATTCTAGTGAATCTGATACCAGTCTGGACTTCACTCCTTTTGACTATCTCACTACATCAAATAATGTATTAACTGATCCTCCTATTCATGATGATAATGAAGTTTTCATGTGGGTTAGTGAAGACATTATTCCTCTGCCACTTGACGGAGACATGCTTGATGAAAGCATGTCCTCTGATGCTGTAGGCTCGCTTCCTATCAACGGGTCAGACGAAGAGCTTGATAGAGACGATCCATTCTGGGAGTTCATCGGTGAAACAAAAAACCTCAAAAACAGCAAGATGATGAGGAAATAAGTGATGAAGAGGAAGAGCAAAAGAATGAAGACGATGAATCTGCTTATGATGGGGATAATGACGAGGATTAGGATTTCCTGATCTTCTGATATTCAATTATATTTTGTCTTCTTTTAAAAGCTTTTAATTCTATTTTTTTGTAAGGTCTCTTTCTCACTATATTAACTTATAAGCTCTTTTAATTACATATCTAAACTGCGACTGCTGCTCTTAAACACTGCGACCATAGTCGCAATCCTACTACTGATGCAATTTATGGTCGCAGTTAATCATTTATCAGTTCCCAATGCGACTATGGTCGCAATAATGTACTGTTTTGGAGTTCAAAGTAATTTAAACTTATAGTGTATTAACTTTTAAACAGTTTTGGATAACTGAACAGTCACCTAGGAAGTATACACAATTTTTGGAAAAAGGTAGAAAATAAGTTTGGGATATATTCACGTGGTTTGAGAGCTTAAACCCTTTGGAATTCCGGGATTAAAAATATATAAAGGGTCATCAGCAAAAGGATTACAAACATACTAAATTATTTTTGCTCAAATATGTTACTCTCACTGTTCGGTCAATAGACTCAAAAAAATGTCTTCTCCACCGTCTTCACCAAAAGAAGCTAATCTTCTAATGATGATTGGATGTATAGTTCTGAACCGATGCCTCGCTACGGGTCAGAATCTGAGCTTGATACAGACGACCCGTTATGGGACTTCATTGGTGAACCAAAACACAACACATGAAGAGGAAGAAAGCGAAGATGAGACTGTCGTTGAAGAGGAGGAAGAGACGGAAAGCGATACAGAAGACGAAAGCATGACTCTTGACGACGAATCTGATTACGATGGTGATGACGAGGATTAGAAGTTTAAAAAATTGTATTTTATTTTTTTTAAATATATATATAAATCAGTTTTTCTAAGGTTAATTGTGTGAATTACATTTTTTACTACTATGTCTTGGTTGAAATGCTGTACAATTGTTACAAACCTTCATTTTAAATATTTTACGTTAAATGAATATACTGCGACCATGGACGCAGTTAATAATTATATTACTTCACCCGTATAAATTTTTAAAATGATAGGTTGCGACTTTGGTCGCAGTTGCAGGACGCAGATTTAATAAATAACTGCGACCTTGGTCGCATTTGCTGGTCTTTTGTCTTAATCAACACAACACTGCTACCTTGGTCGCAGTTGCTAACCGTAGTCTTAATAAATACAAAGCGACCTTGGTCGCAGTTGCTGGTTTTTGGACTTAATAAAATACACTGCGACCTTGGTCGCAATCGCTGGTCTTTATTTTTAATCAACAACAACACTGCGACCTTGGTCGCAGTTGCTGGCCGCAGTCTTAAAAAAATAATCTGCGACCTTGGTCGCAGCTGCTGGTCTTTAGTCTTAATCAACAACAACACTGCGACGAGGTGACACGTCACCGCAGAAGTTGCTTAGTCGCAGTCTTTGGTCGAAGTGTCGACCCTGGTCGCAGTTGTTTCTGTTTGCAATGTAGTCTTATGCGACCTTGGTCGCAGTGTCGTCTCTGGTCCAAGTTGTTTTGTTTGCAATGCATGACTGCGACCAACGTCGTAGTTTATTAAAAAACAAATATGATTTTTATTTATGTCCAGGCATTTATCTCCAGGCATGTGAAAATGATGCAAAACGCTCTCTTATACAATAAGATTGAGTGTTATAATACAGCAGTACAAAGAAGACTAAACATCAAAAGACGCTCTCTTATACAATAAGATTGAGTGTTACAATACAGCAGTATAAAGAAGACTAAACATCAAAAAGAGCCCTTGTTGACTAAGAGCAGTGGTGTTATTGAGGTCTGGTGGCAGCAGAATCTCCGATTCCACCTGACCCTCCAAAGTGGCGGGATACGATCCTTCGTTTATGAACATCTCTTCCACCAGAAGGTTATCCAGTGAGCATGGAATTTCCTCGATATCACTTCTGGGGTAAGAGAGGAGGTTTTAAGACCTCACAGGGTATGCTACCCACCACTATATCCACCACATCCCCGCCGCCATACCCACTCTGACCATCCCTTGCCAGCAAGCCTGACTGGTGCATCAAGTCTGAGGAGATCTTGGTGAGGTTAAGTCCTCGCCAGGGATCATGACTTCTTCCCTTGTGAACGACGAGGACCATGACTTCTTCCCGTGTGGACGATGAGGTCTATGACTTCTTCCCTTGTGGACGAACATCGATCAAGTTCGTCCATAGGGTCATCTTCATCCATGGAGGCAGGCCCCTGTTAGAGACTCTGAAGAAGGCGGAAATTCTCAGAGCAATTGCTCTCAAAAATAAAACAATCTAATTATGGGCTGTTAAAGGGAGAGGGTGAGCCCTATTTATAGGCAGCCCATAATAACCATAGTTCATTAATCAGAACCGTCGGCTTTAATGGTCTCCAACCGCCAGCGCCGGTTTGGCATTAAAAGACATTAACGCCTAAACCCAATGAAGAGCCGACGCGTAGACAACGTAGACTTGACGTTTAAAGATCTCATAAAATCTTTATGACAGGCCGCGTCTCTCGGAGTGACTCCAAGTCGCGTCCCCTCAGCAAACTTTTCATTTTTCATTTAGATTCAAAAATGACTTAATCCAAAACAACACTTAATAAAAACAACACTGCGACCTTGGTCGCTATGCATGTTAATATAAAGGAAACACTTACTTAACGTACTGTGACCTAAGTCGCAGTCCATATAATGCAACCCTAGATTGCAGTTGCTGGCCATCTTTATCATAACAACACTGCGACCTTGGTCGCAATTAACCATGTACACTGCGACCAAAGTCTCCGATTAAGGTCGCAGTTTAAATGTACACAGTGACCAAAGTCTCTGACTAAGGTCGCAGTTTAAATTAAACTATAAAGTAGAATTTTATCGCAGGCTGAAAAAATTGATCTGAAAAGATTTTATATTTTGAGAAAAAATTTTATCGCAGGCTGAAAAGTAGAAACTAGATCTTTCATAAAAAGGTAAGGAAATAGGGCGAAAAGTAATTTATATACAATAACCTAAATCCTATAAAGAGCGGCAAAAAAAGGGGGAAAAATAATAATAACAATAAGGAAAGTTATCGAAAAGGGGTATTTGGTAATTTAACTTCTTCCTAAAAGCGGGCCGCAAGTTAGTGGGGTGACAAAATTGAGCCACGTCACCGCAGGCTGAGAGAGTTCTCTCAGCCGCAGGCTGATATACATTTTTCTATATATATATATTATATATATATATATATATATATATATATATATATATATATATAGGGAGCTGATCCTCTAGAACGGTTCTCACGGATTTCTGTGAGAACTTTCATGTGGGTCGTCGGATCTGATAGATCAAATCAAATAAAACTAGATCTCTATCAGATCCGACGGCCCACGTGAAAGTTCTCACATGAATTCGTGAGAACCGTTCTTAGGGGATCAACTCACTATATATATATATATATATATATATATATATATATATATATATATATATATTATATATATATATAATATATATATTATATATTAATTCTTGCATATGTTGGGGTAAATTAAGAACTTACAAGTGTAGGATGTCCTTAGATCAGCCCCTCCAACCACAACTCTGAGCCTGTTAAGAACAGCAGATGGTCTAAACCCAACTCCATTTATAATGGATCGTTGATCATTAAACAAAACCCTAAGGGATACTGACCTATCAAAAGGGTCTATTACATCCCTTATACATGACTCAAACTAGGGAGTCTGCAGACATTGCAGAATAGTAATGTTCAACTGCAGAAAGGAGCGGCAAGGATGAAACAATTGTGTGGTCTTCTGACTGTGGGCCAAACTATTGCGAACAATATCAGATATATGTCATCTTAGACCTCGACTACCTTTCCTCCTTGCATGATTTTATTATCAATGACTTTATGCTTGCATACATGTACATGCAGTGATAGATGCAAGATATTTTTTCAGTGTGGTTGTAAATATAATAACTTGAATTTTTGATATCTAATAACTTAATTTTATAATTTACCAGCTCATGGTATCTCAATGGAAGTAAAAATGATCTAAATTGAGAAGATTGTATATAAAATATTACAAATTATATATTCTATTCCATACAAATTTATAAAATCAAGTGTGGGGTGTCCACCCATATGTATATGGGTCCACCCTGTCCAGTTGAACTGCGTATCAACGTATCAACACATGTGACGTGATTTCATGTCAGAGTTTTAGCACAACAGCAACGATATTAATTAAGATAGTAATACAGTCATGCAGATTTAAATGCAAATGCTACAGAGAACATATTCAGGTTTAGTACTTGTATGTGATTTTATAAATGATTAATGCCTGAGTCATGAATTTTATTGTGAAAACACTTAGGTCAAAATTGTTAATGCGTGCTAGTCAAAAATAAAAATATATAAAGGAAGGCTTTCATTGCGTTCTCATTGATAAGGATGATTGTATGGGTCACAACATACACGACTCATGGCATGTGAAATTTCTCTACCAAAAATATTAATTTACAGTACATATATGTGCTCAAACAGTAACAGATAAGAACAGCAAAGGCAATTGAAAAGCACTGAAATGCACTCAGTAGCATTTCATTGGGTCAATTGTTAACTGCAAGGCGTTCCAAGACAAGTGAGGCCCTAGACGAAAATTCAAAAACGACCCTTCTAATAATAGCTTACATGACTGATTTATTTTTATCTGATTTCTACTAGTTGAAAACCATGTCCTTTGGGTTGCGCGGAGGGTTGGATAGTGTGAGGACTCCACCAAAAATATTGAAGGTCAGTGGATGTCGAAGTCATGTGAAATATGGTGATCTAATATGATTCTATGGAATCAGTTGATTTGAAGTGAGACCATAGATTTTGATGTTAGCAATCAGGTTTGTAACTTAAACTTCATGAAAACATTTTATTGACTATAAGAATCACATTGCTAAAGAGTAATGTAGATCATGGCAGACATTATTTTTTGGCGGAGATATAAGAAAGACAAATATACATAATTTCTTATTTAAGTTATAGATGATGTACACTTAATTTATCGTTGTATATTAATCATAGAGGGTGATAGTATATAATTATTCAAATAATTCTTATTGACTTTGTCACTTATTATTTATTGTCCTTCAACAATCTTTTCTGGATGCTCTAAGGAGGTAGGAGGTTTGCAGTTCTCGTGTCAGGGTTCAAAGAACCTCACTGCCATAGCCTTACACCAATATTTGCTACAAAATAGTTATTGTTAATGTGGGAAAGAGTTGGAGAAAAGATAGATAAGCCTCTCAGTTTTGTGAGATATTCTTTTGTTTACAAGAAAAGGAAGAGAAAGGTCATGAAATGCATGGAAATGAAGAAGAGATTAAATGTCTTGTTCTCTTGATGATAAATTAGGTCCAATATTTATGAGATTTTAACATTTTTTAAGTTGATGCCCCTCCACCTGATTGTGGGTTATTCTTTTATTTACAAGAAAAAAGAAGAAGAAAGGTCATGAAATGCGTGAAAATGAAGAAGAGATTAAATATTATGTTCTCTTGATGATAAATTGAGTCCAATATTTGATGAGATTTAAATATTTTTAAATTGAGACCCCTCCACTAGGTGAGGCCCTAATGAGGCCCAAGGCGGTTGCCTCACTTGCCTAGTGCTAGGGCCAGCCCTGATTAACTATCGAGCTCTACAGTTTAGATTTGGATCCTGTCAAGTGGAAGAGGAACATTCTTTCGCAGTCCATGACAGATCAGACCGTGCAACATTGGTCCGGCCAAATCTGAAAATAAATCACCACGGCACGACCATTTGCCTTCCGAAAAAAGATTCTTTTGCTATTTTGAAAATGATTTTTTCAATGTCCTTTTCGCATAGTTTGCATGTAGTTTTGTTATGAAAGTCAATAATGGCTGCCCACATTAAATACAAATAGTTAGTCACTATACATAATGACGTAAGTGATGATGTCAGCATGCAAATAGTAACTGCACAGTACTCCAAAATTTCACTATAAATAGGCCCTTCCTGATTCATTTTTATGTGCTTCTGAATCAATAAGAGTTTTTTTCCTACTATCTCTCTAGAAATTCTCTCTCAGCGTTATATTTTTTAGTTTTTGCAACACGTTATCAGCACAAGCGCTCTAATTCTATTATAAGCCTCTACCGCTATTAGCTTAAGAAAAAGGTAAATTATTCTGTTCATCATACTTGTATAACCCCACTACTATATGTAAAGGATGTTTTTTCACCTATTTATAGTAATGTGATGTGATTATGAAAAGTTATTATTATTTTCTCTTATTACCTAACTTTACTAACTTCTATGTTGATGCTTGAGTGAAATAAATCTCAAGCTACAAACGTTAACTAGCATTATATTTCAATCATGTTTATTATTTATTGCTCAATTATTTATGTCTGTGTAAATACCCACCGAAAATTTACCGAGTAATGTGGCGTGCCTATATTTATTTTATTATTTATTGCTCTATTATTTATATCTGTATAAACACCCAGCAAAATTTACTGAGTAGTGTAGCGTGCTTATATTAAACTCATAAATAGATATACAACTATGCATTTATTTTATCATCAATGGGTTTTTCCTCTTCCAACAGTTATAAACGGCTAGTTTTTGTCCTATAAACTGGTGAATTTTAAAAACCCCATAACTAACTTCTCAATATCTCTTCATCCTAAATTTCTTCATTCTCTCTGCAAGCTTCAGTTAAAATTTTCGTAAAATGCTTACTCCATTTTTCCCCCTAAAATAATAATATTGTGATTATAATTATTTTTGTTTTATGTTATAGTTATCACCATGTTAAACCTTGCAAAGCTTGATTTCATTTCACTTGATAACACGAAAAAGAATTCTATGCCCTAGGTTATTGATATAGAAATGCATCTCGAATCAATGGGTCTCACAGAGACAATTAAAGAGAAGAATATTACGTCATCATGAGATAAAGCAAAAGTGACAATTTTTATACGTAGACATTTTGACAAGTGCTTAAAATGCGCATATCTCACAGTAAATGATCCAAGTGTATTGGGAAATTTTTTGAAAGAAAGATATAATCATCAAAAGAAAGTTGTACTCATATCATCCATGATGAATGAAAAGCTTTGCGTCCAAGACTTTAAAAAAGTCAGTGATTGTAACACTGCAATATTCAGAAAAATCTCTCAAATTCTTTGGAGTGAATACCACAGATGATGAAATGTTAGAGAAAACTTACTCCACATTTCATGCATCTCATATAAACCCTGCAACAACAATATCGATTGCATGATTTTAAAAAATATCTGAACTAATTTCATCTCTTCTAGTGACAGAGAAAACAATGAACTTTGATAAAGAATCATCAGTCTCGTTCTACTGGTTCAACGGTGTTTCCAGAAGCAAATGCTGTATTTTCTAAAAATTATGAATGATAACATAATCATGATCATTTAGGTCATCATGATTTCGATAATGATGCGAAGAATTATTGAAAATTCACATGGACATACATTGATGGGCCAGAAAATTCTTCAGACCAGTAATATTCCATATGAGGCTTGTTTTCTTAGAAAATTGATCATGAGATCATCACCAATTAAAATTAAAACTGAATCACCTATATTTCTTGAACATATTCAAGGTGATATATGTGGACATATTCACCTATTGTGTGAAGCATTTCGATACTTTATGCTATTGATAGATGTCTCTAGCAGATGGTCACATGTTTATCTATTATCAACTGGCAATATGGCATTGTGAGATTTTTGTCTCAAATAATTAGATTACGAGCGCAATTTCCTAATTATACAATCAAAAAGTTAAGGTTGATAATGCTGGTGAGTTTACGACTCAAGTTTTCAATGATTATTATATGTCAATTGGGATTAACATTGAGCATCATGTTGCCCATGTACATGCACAAAATGGTTCAGCTGAATCAATGATTAAGCGCCTCCAGATTATTGCTAGACCATTAATAATGACAACAAAACTTCTTATTTCTGTATGGAATCATGCAATTTTATATGTTGCAACATTAATTCGCATCAGACCAAGTGCATATCATAAATACTACCCATTACAACTGCATTTGGCAAGAACAAAATATTTCTCATTTAAATTTTTTTGTTGTGTGGTATATGTAACAATTGCTCCACCACAACATACAAAGATGAGTCCTCAAAGAATACTGAGAATATATATCGAAAATAAGTCTCCTTCTATCATAAGGTAACTTGAGCCTCAAACCGGTGATATTTTTACGGCCTGTTTTGTCGATTGCTATTCCAATGAGACAATTTTCCAACATTAGGGGGAGAAAAGAAATAGCTGGAAAAGAAGATTACATGGAGTGAACAATCTTTGTTGTATCTTGATCGTCACACCAAATAAACAAGTTAGAAGTGCAAAAGATTATACATTTACAAGAACTTACTAATAAAAAAATAGTGACTAAATCATACATACCAGCTGTAAATACTCCTGCTCGGATTGAAATCCCAAAGGACAATCTGAAAATGAAGTCATTAATGAGTCTATGACATGCCTGAAGCGTGGTAGGCCGATCGGTTCCAAGATAAAAATCCTCGTAAAAGAAAGAGAGCAGATAAGCATGATGATCGGAGGAATGTGTTCCAGAAGAATACAAAATAAAATAAATAAAAAGATAGAAACCCCGAAGGTATTAAAAAATCATGAAATCTCAATTGAATATGTTAATACAGGAGAGTTATTGAATCGAAGTGAGATGAAAAATATTGAGAAAATATATTTCTTATTCCGTAGGATGTATATTTCTTAACAGAAGCGAGGATCCTGAACCAAAATCTGTCGCTGAATTGTCAAATAGACACGATTAAATTAAACAGAAAGACGCTATATAGGCTAAATTGAATTTACTCAATAAGCGAAATTATTTGGACCTATTGTCCTCACGCCCTGAAGTCGTGAGACATGTGAGATATAAATGGGCTTTTGTATGAAAACGCAACGAGAAATGAGATTGTGATATACGAAGCTCGAGTATTTTCACAAGGTTTTTCACAAAGGCCTAATGTTGATTATGAAGAAACGTATTATCCAGTAATAATGCAAGTACATTTAGATATTTAATCGGCCTAGTGATTTTTGAAATTTTAGAAATGCGCCTTATGGGTGTAGTTACAGCTTACTTATACGGATCCTTGATAATGATATTTAATATAAAAATCCCTGAAGGATTAAAGATGCTTGAACCATCAAGTTCAAAATCTAAAGTGTTATATTCGATAAATTACAAGGATCATTATATAGGTTAAAGCAATGAGGACGCATGTGGTATAACGCTTAATGAGTATTTGTTTAAAGGAAGGATATGTGAACAATCCTATATGCTCATGTGTTTTTATTAAGAAAACAACATCTGAATTTATTATTATTGCTATCTTCGTTGATGATTTAAACATCATTGAGACTCATAAAGAAATTGTAGAAGCAATGATATACTTAAAGAATGAATTTGAAATGAAAAACCTTAGAGAAATCAATGTTGTATTGGTTTACAGATTGAGCACTTTCAAAGTGGAATATTTTTTGCATCAATTAAACTATACTGATAAAGTCTTGAAATGTTTTAACATAGATAAAGCAAATCCTTTAAGTATCCCAACAATTGTTAGATCATTGAATGTGAAAAGGATTCATTTTCGCCCTCAACAAATGCTGAAGATATTCTTGGTCCTGAAGTATCATACCTAAGTGCAATTGGAGTTTTTTATATATCTTACTATTGTATCCTCAGATGTAGTATTTACTACTAATCAATCAGCAAGATTTAGCTCATCTCCTACACGGAGACATTGGAACAAAATTAAACATGTATTTGTTATTTTAAAGGAAAATTGATATGAGTTTGTTTTATCCCAGATGATTGAACGTAATGATTGGTTATACAGATGCAGACTACCTGTTAGATCGACATAAAACTAGATCACAATAGAATATGTATTCACATGTGGAGGTACAAACGATTTCTTGACGTTCACAAAAGCAGACACTTATTGTCACTGCTTCTAGTCATGTTTGTTGTCACTTCTTTTAATCATCCTGAATCAAGCACTCCATTAAGCAAATCGAGAATGTGTATGCCTAACGTCTGTGACTCAATATATCCAAGTAAGTTGTGGATTACCAGTCGGCAGAAATCCAACATTATTGTTTGAAGATAACGCTGCATGCGTCGCTCAAATGAAAGAAGAATACATCAAAAGCGATCGAACCAAACACAAACCCCCAAAATTCTCCTCATTT
>JAVJIF010017311.1:0-12500 GCA_038442645.1 Agave tequilana
AAATGGGAAGGACCATTAGTAGTAGAGTCGGTCTATTCAAATGGAGCATATCGCCTTATAACCCCAGACGGTAATACGCTCATGATGCCAATCAACGGTAAATTCTTGAAGAATACTATCATTGATAGCATTCTTCTCCTGATCAGGTTAATACTACACCTCTGACCAAAGGTATTTGGAAGAATGCCAAAAAAAGCTTCTTTCTTCCTTCACTGGATCATATCACGGTCGAGCAGTGTCGAGCCGATCAAGTATTGGTTACATTATGATGCATGGTGTAAACATTGAAAAAGAAACAAAATGTAAGACTTTGATTTTAGCCTTATTACTCTTCTCTAGTATACCTATAACGTCCGACGTCTCTGACGGCTAAAAGTAGAAGAAAATGTTGACTTTTAAGTCCAACATAAGTCTACAACAACTCATCATGCTGAGGGGAATAGCATGGCTAGCCCAACTCAAACAGTAATTGGTAAAGGCACACCAAATCCGTTGATAGTTAGGGGTTTACTAAAAATCCTAAGGGATTTGGTCCCATCCTCTCCTCCAAAATCTCCTACCAATTCTCACCCCAGAATGGTAGGGACACAAAAATACTTGGATACATTTCTCCAATAAAATGAGCTGGGACTTGTCATGTTAACAGTAAACTTCTGACAAGCCAAACGTCCTGATTCCTAGCAGATTCAGTCAAGTTAATATTAAACATCTGACAACAAAACTCATTTAAAATCTTCGCTGTTTTGTTAATATTACACCTCTAACGGCGAATCTCTCATGTCCCTAGAAAATCAATGATTGTCACGTTAATATTACACCTCTGATAATTCATTTTATTTTTCACCAAAGTCCCCTACCGATTCTCTCCCATAGAGTGGTAGGTCCACAAACTCAATTATTTTAAGTTTAATACCACACCTCTAACAATGAAAAGTTTCAATACTCCCAGCGAGTACGAACTTCACTTGTCTCTCCTCCTTTATGGAGTCCCAAGTCCTCAAAATTACTTATATCGCAAATCAATTCTTGTCAAATTAATACTACACCTCTGACATTCCAAACTCACTAGTCAATTCTCATCAATAGAATGACAAGTTCTCAAAATTGCTCATATCGCAAATCAACTACTGTCATGTTAACATTACACCTCTAACAATTACTGTTAAGTTTAAATACTACACCTCTAATAGTAATTAGTTGCTGCCAAGTTTAATATTAAACCTCTGACAGTGATTCTTCCTCAGGCTTTCATATCGAAGCTGAGATGAGCGATGCTAAGTTTAGCATCACACTTCTAGTATCCAGTTCATTGTTAAGTTCGACAATACGCCTATGACAATGACTTTTCCTCAGGCTTCCATATCGAAGATGAGATGAGCGATACTAAATTTGACATCATACTCTAGCATCCAGTTCATTGTTAAGTTCAACAATACACTTATGATATTGACTTTCCCTCGAACTTCCATATCGAAGTCGAGATGACTAATGCCAAGTTCAAAATTACACCTCTAGTATTACCTCCACTGCGAAGTTTAACACTACACCTATAACAGTAGTATTTTCAGTTTTTCTAAATGAAACTGAAATTCTCACAGAGCTAAGTTAACATCACACCTCTAGCTCACATCCTTGTCAAGTTAATATCATACCTCTGACAAGATTTAATCAAACATGTTAAGTTAATATCACACCTCTAGTGATAGAAATTCTACTAGATCCCTAACGGTCTAGTCTCACTTGTTATTCTCGTAACAGAATAGCAAGTCCACTTAAAAGCACTGTAAGGTTAATATTATACCTTTAACAGTGTTTCCATCAAATTCCCAGCTGAGTCCTAATACATTAATATTAAATCTCTGATGAATACTCGGTCATAATCCTCCGTGGGGGTGAAAACTTCACTTGTCATTCTCACCGTGGATTGGCACGTCCATAGAAACTATCCTACTCCTGTCAAGTTAATATCACACCTCTGACAGTAAGTTTCCTGAAATGGAATTTTTTTTCCCAACATTGACTTGCTCAGTTAAATATCACATTTCTAGCAAATCAAAGGTAATCACTTCCATTTTTCTGATTTTCAATGCAAAAGAAGAAGTCAAGACATATAAGAAGACAGAAAAATGTCACTTTATTGATATTCAAATATATGAAAGTGATACAAGGCACTCTCTTATACAATAAGATTGAGTGTTATAACAAAGGAGTACAAAGAAGTCCCTCTTGCTCTGTGAAAGGTTACACTCACTCCTCAAAACATTGAAGATACACAAAGTTCATCCTCTTGACTGCGGCAAGAAATAGCTGATCAACTTTCTCTCCTCTTGAAAATAATGGTGTTTCTCAAGGTCGAAATGTAGGGGAGCATTCTGATTCCACCCGACCAACTGGTGTGAAGGTCTTCATAGAGTCGTAATCCTTCGTTTAATGAGCATCTCCACCACTAGAAAGTCATCCAACGAGCATGGATTTTTTGTCACTGTCACTTCTTTGAATAAGATTGGTGAAGGAAGGATCCGAAATCTTACTGGTGACGTCCTCTTTCCTGTGGCCTTCAAAGGCGCCATACCCACTGTGACCATGAAGAACTCGGGGCATCACTGGTGCATCATGTCCAATAAGACTTTGACGGATACCAGTAACCGCACGGATCCTCCTCACCCATGGACAGGAGCTCTGACTCCCCAAGTGCTCACCTATTGTATTATTTGATAAAAAAATGATAAAAGTAATACAAACACTCTCTTATTTGACAAATAGAGTGTTATGAAAAATGAGAAAACACAAAAGGGGAAGAGCTCCGCGAAAGAATGGATCCGTTCCCAGAGGCGCTGCATCTCCTACTAGCGTGCCTTCTCGACTTTCTCCTAAGCTTGAACCCGCAACTCTTCCTCTGATAAGAATCTCTTTGTAGCCAGCTGTGTCTAAAGAGACTCCAACCTGGAGGAATGAGTAGCAAGAGCTTCTTGGACCAGCTTCTTGGCAGCTTCCAGCTCTTTCAATCTTTTTCTGGCGACAGCAAGCTTCTGCTCGTTAACTTGAATCAAAGCTTGCGCCTTAGTAATAGTTGCCTGAGCAGTGGCAATAACTCGCTCCCCACTCTTGGTGACGATCTCACATTCCTTCAAATCATCAACCGACCTTTGGTGGTCAGCTTGGATGTGGTGGAGATGACGGGCCTCTTCAGCCATTTGCTCCTCCATCTCTTTTCGCTCGTGTTCTTGAGCGGCGAGGAGCTTACTCAGCATCAACCGAGCCTCGCCCATCGAGTTAGCCTTTTTTAGGGTCTTTAGTTCCCTTAGGTATATCCCCAGCGTTCAACCAACATCAGATATGCCCGAGCTTGCTCCGGGCTTCCAGTGTGATGGATGTTCTCGACCTGATTCTCAAGAAGCATCCGCACAAACTCGAAAGAACTTCCCTCAGAAAGGACCAACTCAATGCAGGACTTCATGGAGGTGAAAAATTGTCGCACCATTTGATGCACTAATTCTTCCATGATGTCAGTGTCTGGAGATAACCCTGCTAGTGCACTCTCGATCCCCTTTCTATGATAGGACAAGTAATATCCCAGAGACGGGAGCCGACTCAACTTGTGCATGGACGAAGCCGACAACAGGCTCTTGCGGTGCTGAGATCATAGCCAACACCTCCGGAACGGTCATTGTGGTAGCCTCCATAGCAACAGAGGCAGCAACAAATTCCACAGCACTGGTTCACCAGCTGAAGTTTGAACTACGTTGTCTTCTACACCAATGCTTACCGTGGGGATCCTCTACTTGAGCTACCCTATTACTCTCTGCAACCATAACATTAATGTCAGTGATAATAATGAAAAAGAGAGTATACAGCACACTTTGTTCTCTTACCAAGCTGAGGATCTGAAGATAGCAAATTTTTGGACAAGCTATTTGGGGATAAGGGTTTCCCGATCTCAGTGGTTACACCCTCATGAGGCATCCCGGTAGCAGAAACTTCAAGGCCCTCCTGCTGGGCCAGCTCCTGGATCATCTCCTCAATGTGAGAAGAAGTTGTGGCTCTTTCTATCTGCTAGTACTCTTTCTATCCACTCTACAACCCGCATAGTCGGCATCCGAAAAACTCGTCATTGAAAAATCTTCGGTTTTCGGATACCAAAGACCCATTCCAATAGTGCCCTTAATAGAACGAATGATGCGTTTTACCGCAATAAGATGAGACTCTTTAGTACACGATTGGAATCTACCACAAAGACACACACTAAACATGATATCCGGCCTACTAGCCGTTAAATACAACAAACTACCAATCATGCTTCTATATAACTTAATATCAACACATTTACCTTGGTCATCCTTATCAAGCTTAGTGGTAGTTGCCATGGGAGTGTTGCAAATTTTCGAACCTTCAAGTCCAAATTTCTTTATGAGTTCCTTTGAGTACTTAGCTTGACATATGAATATCCCATCCCGCATTTGCTTGATTTGGAGTCCAAGAAAGAAATTTAATTCACCCATTAAAGACATCTCAAATTCATGTTGCATACACTTTTCAAACTCCTTGCAAAGAAACTCATTAGTAGAACCAAAAATTATATCATCAACATAAATTTGCACTATAAGAATGTCACTATCAACATGCTTAGTAAATAATGTTGTCTACTTTGCCTTTAACAAAATCATTTGAAAGAAGAAAACTAGAAAGCCTTTCATACCAAGCTCTAGGAGCTTGCTTTAAACCATACAAAGCTTTATCAAGTTTAAAAACAAAATTAGGATGAACATGATAAACAAACCGGGAGGTTGTTCAACATAAACTTCTTCATTTATAAAACCATTTAAAAATGCACTTTTTACATCCATTTGAAAAAGTTTAAAATTTTTAAAAGATGCAAAAGCTAGTGTAATCTGTATGGCTTCAAGCCGTGCTACGGGTGCAAAGGTCTCCTCAAAGTCAATTCCTTTAACTTGAGTGTAACCTTGGGCCACTAATCTAGCTTTATTCCTAATAACATTTCCTGACTCATCCATCTTATTCCTAAAAATCCACTTAGTACCAATTATTGGTCTATCGTGGGGTCTAGGAACAAGGTGCCAAACTTGGTTGCACTCAAATTGATTGAGTTCTTGCATAGCTAGCAACCAATATGAGTCACCCTCGGCTTCGATGATGTTAATGCAAAATTACCACACAAGTCATGGAGTTTGGAGCGAGTGGTTACCCCTTTAGATACATCACCTAGGATGAGATCCTTGGGATGATTTGTAGCATATCTCCAATCATTAGGAAGTGGTTGAGAGCTTTCCACTTCATCCTTTTGAACTTCACCAATGGATTCTTACTTTTCTTCTTGAATGGGTGAGTCCTTCAAGGATATCTTCTCCATATCCTCACCTAATGAGTCAAACTCTACACAATTCTCAACAACAACATTAGATTCTTCAAATTTAACATGCATGGATTCTTCAATAGTAAGAGTGAATTTATCGAATACTCTATAAGCTTTACTAGTACTAGAATATCCAACAAATATAGCTTCATAGGCCTTAGCATCAAATTTACCCAAGTTATCTTTATATTCAAAACAAAATACTTGCATCCAAAAACTTTAAAGTATGAAACATTTGGTTTTCTTAAATGATAAATTTTAAAAGAAGTTTTGAAAGTATTTTTACACAAATAAATACGATTTGATATGTAGCATGCGGTGTTTACGGCCTCGGCCCATAAATATTGAGGGAGCCCATATTCACTTATCATAGTCCTTAGCCATTTCTTGAAGAGTTCTATTCTTTCTTTCTACTACTCCATTTTGTTGTGGAGTTCTAGGACATGACATTTCATGCTTAATTCCCTTTTCATCACAATAAGTCATGAAGAGTTGGTTAACAAACTCACCACCTCTATCACTTCTTATTTTCAAAATCGAAAAACCTTTTTCTTTTTCAACCCTTTTTCGAAAAATCTTAAAATGTGAAAAGTTTGATCTTTGTGTTCTAAAAAGAAAACCCAAGTAAACCGGGAATAATCATCAACTAAAACAAAAACATATCTACTTCCATTTAAGATTTTAGTTTTAGTTGGTCCAAAAGATCCATGTGAATTAATTCTAATGGCCTAGTTGACATGATATCCTTGATTGGTTTGAAGGAAGACTTGGTTTGTTTCCCAAGTTGGCACGCACTACAAATGCGGTCTTTCTCAAACTTCAAGCAAGGAATACCCTTCACCAATTCCTTAGAATTAATTCTAGCAAGATGATCAAAAGATGCATGTCCTAATCTTCTATGTCAAAGCCAAGAAACCTCATCAAAAGCATTCAAGCATTTAGTAGAACAATCCAAATTAAGCATGTCAATGATATAGACATTATTATCACGAAAACCGGTGAACATTGGTTTTACAATCAAAAATTTTGCAAGAAGAATCATCAAACACAACTTTAAGACAACGATCACAAAGTTGATTTATACTAAGCAAGTTATGTTTAAGTCCATCAACAAGAATAACATTTTCTATTAAAGGAGATGCACCAATTTGAATGTTACCTATACCGATGATGGTGCCCTTGGAGTCATCTCCAAAGGTGACGGTGCCACCTTCAACGTACCTTGATAGGGTTGTGAAGTTGTTGATATCCCATGTCTTATGTCTTGAACAACCACTATCAAGGTACCACCGCTCCTTACGTCTTGGAGTCTTGGTGTGTACCTACATCAAATAATTTAGGACTTGATTTTGGTACCCATATTTTCTTGGGTCCTAAAGTGTTAGTGTCATGAACCCACACAAGATTATTTGTCCTATTTATTTGATCATAGCAAAATTTAGCTAAATGGCCATTCCGACCACAATAAGTACACATCTATAAACTCTTCCATATTTAAATGCATAATGAGTGTGTGGCTTATGAACATGTGTTTTGTGGTCATGAGTAGTTTTAATATGAGTGTTATGTGAAGTGTTAACATGATGAGAATTTTTAGAATGGGTTGTTTTATCATTCTTATCATGTGGAGTGTGCTTCATTGAAAACATTTCCTTTAATTTCTTAGTATTAAAAGCACAATCTTTTAAAACATTTCCAAAATTATTGATTTTAACTTTTAACAAGGACAATTCATTTTCATCAATTTTTAGAAATTTAGCTTTACAAGCAACTTTATAAGCATCAAATTCTCTTTTAGTTGAAACAAGATTAGAAGAAATTTCTTCCTTTTCTTTTGAAACAATTGCAAGTTGATTTTTAAGCAACTCAATTTCCTTTTTCAATTTAGAACACTCTACCTTTTTATCATCATAACTTTCGGAGAGTTCAATAAAAGCATGATCTAGCATTTCTCTACTTATTTCATTTTCAACATCAAGTGGTTGAGAAGTTACCTTGGGTGTGTTTGCCATGAAACACATATTTACTGTGTCGACCTTATCTTCGGATTCACTTTCCGAATCCCAAGTAGCTTTGTATACCTTCTTTTCAACTGGCCGCTTTTGCTTCAAGGAGGAGATCATCTTTTTCTTGAAATCGGGGCAATCGGCTATGATGTGATCGGGTTTCCGACAATTGTAGCATATGATCCTCTTCTCCTCTTTCCCTTCCATTTGTCTTCTATAATTGAGCTTATTCCTACGGTATATTCTCTTTGCATTTCTTACAAAGAGAGATAGCTCTTCATCATCTTCTTCATCTTCTTCATCATCATAGTTGGAAGAGGAAGACTTGAAAGCTATGGACTTCTTCTTTTGAGGTACCGCTTCTTCTCTTGCCTTCTTTCCATCTCATGAGTTTTTAGGTTTCCAATAAGACTTACGAGATCCATCTCATCTTTATCATTCAACTCCTTTAAGGTGGTAGCCTTGATCTCCCATGACGAAGGAAGAGCTCGAATCACTTTGCGCACCTTTTAGTCGTTGCTTATATCATCACCTAGAGAAGAAAGAGTATTAGTAATCTTAGTAAACTTGGTAATCATAGTATCAATAGACTCATCTTCAAGCATTTTAAAACTTTCATATTGAGAACGCAAGAGATCTATTTTAGCTCTCTTGACTTGTGATGTCCCCTCATGAGTGACCAATAAGTGTTGCCAAATCTCATAGGCGGATTGGCAATGTATAACCCGTGTTAGATCATCCTCATTCAAGGCGGTGAGAAGGGAATTTTGAGCCTTAGAATTAGCCTCATATTCCATGGAGGTAAACTCGGACCAAGTGCTCTCCTCACTTTCGGGTCTACTATAAGGTTTGGTCAAGGATTTAGCAACTAAACTATCTAGGGATTGTAGAAAGATAGTCATCCTAACTTTCCAAATGGGGAAGTTTAGTCCATCAAATTTAGGAGGGGTCTTAATGTTGTCAGCCATTTTTACTAGTGTATGAATGAAAGTATGCAAATAGTGATTAGCAAATTTTAGGATCTCTCTAAGGATGTTAAGCCAAAAACTAGAGTCCTAACTCTGATACCAATTGAAATCACCTAGAGGAGGTGAATAGGTGATAATGCTAATCAATGCACAAATTAAAAAGTTGTGATGCAACGATCACCCAAACAAGACTAGAAGCCGAATACCCCGTGAAGGGCTCTGAACTCCTTCCTCGTGATTCCTCTAGATAAGAGTTTGAGGTGCGTATTGCAATCTTGTTGTATGAGTATTTATCGACAATATGAATATGAAACAAGTGAATATTGCAATGAATATAAAGCATGTAAATGAAGCAATGAATATAAAGCAAGGAATTAAAGCAAGCAAACCAATCGCAAACACAGAGAATTTTTCTGAGGTTCGAGCACCCAGCTCTACGTCCCCGCCTTCACCCAGAAGGATTTCCAACCACTATAACTTCACAAAGAGTTACAACCATACCGGAGTACCCAACTCCTCAATTTCAAGTACAAGTATCTCTTGGTGATCAAAAGACCACAAACCCTCTTTTGAAAAATCTTTTTCCCTTACAAAAACCCTATAGAACAATGTGTAAAGCTCAAGTATTGTAAGTGGAAAAAGAAAATGAATTTGAAGAGAGTTTAGAATCAAAAACTTTAGAAATGAGAGATTTTTCAGCACAAAAATAGAGAATGAAAACTTCTTTTGAGAACTTTAAACTTGAGTATTTTTGCAAAAGCTTGTTGTGAAAACCATAACCCTAATCAACCCTATTTATAGGATAGAGTTAGGGATTAAAGGGTAAACTAGTATAATAAGTAATTAGGAAGTATTTGACCCAGAACCAGCCCCTAAGCTCGTTTAGAGACAAAACACCCCATTAAAAACGTGTTTTAAAATATAGCCGTTAAGGCTGAAATACAGCCTCGGTCGACCGGCCGGTCGACCGGGTTTTCAAAACTAAAGCCGTTGCAGGCCCACGGTCGACCGCCCGGTCAACCGAAACAAACAGAGAGTTGATGACTTTCAGTCGGCCGAAGGTCGGTCGACCGAAATGTGGTCCGGTCGACCGCCCGGTCGACCGGGAAACGTGCACACATGCACGCACCCAACGGTCAGAAGTCCGGTCGACCGGTCGGTCGACCGATCTGACCTAAAACAGAGCCGGTCGACTGCCCGGTCGACCGCAACAGGTCAAAAGTTGAGTTTTGGAAAAGGATTTGAAAAGATTTTGATAGTTTTCAAAATATTTTTGATTAAGACTAGGTATAATAAATAAAATGAAGTTTGTGAGTAATAAAATATATTTAAAAATATTTTGTATATAAGTATAGGAGAAATTTTTAGAAAAGTCTTGTGCCCAAAAACTTGTGTATAAGAATTTGAGCTTCAAACCTATTCACTATTCTTTAACAAACTATAAAGCTAAAACAAACTAATGAAGTCTCTGAGCCACAATGAAGTCCTGAGCCATGCAATGCCATGCTAGAGCCTTCTCTTTTATGAACACTTCCTCTTGCGCCATTTGCCTTATGAGCTCCATAAACCTAGGAAACCTTGCAATAGCTAAGCAATGGCCATCATAAATAGTACTAACCTGAAACTCATCTTAAACAAAATTATTAGTACCATATAGCTTCTATATGTTTTGTTATCATCAAAACTTAAAGAAATGGAGAGTGTAACCTTTTGGGCCAACAAGACACCACCGTCATCAGCAAGGGACAGTGTATAACGTACCAGGCCATCAGGTACGTATATAAGAGCTTGACCCAGAGGTTAGGAGTCTTGACGAAGGGATGATCGTTAGACTCAGTGACTGGATGGCCCTTGGCGTCCACAATTACTTCCACTTGGCAGAAGCTCTTTACTAACGCATGCAGCCCGCTCTGGATCCCGGCCACCATCGTTGGGAGAAGGGCGATAGACTTCCCGTGGGCAAGAAGGATCGCCAGGTACACCACATTGGCGACGATCACCTCATGCAGCAGCGTTGGCACTACACATCACTTTAGCCATAGCATGAGGAAACCCGCCAACAGAGCCCCGTCAGACATTGAAATTCTGACTTGATGGTGGAAGCTCTCTAAGACCGTGTCTGGTTTGAAGATGTCTTTATTGGACTCGGTGGTGTAGGAATTGGTGGAAGCACTGATTCTTTCAAAAAAAATTCATCAGTGCTGGGAGCTAGCCAGGATATCGGGGTAGCCTTGTTCACCCTAGGGAACAGATAAGGCACCCATGACATCTGCTTGACTCCCCCGTTCCTCCATCTGGTTAACTGCCCGCAAATGTGAAAGTGGCACAGCACTTCCCAATACGTCTCATACACTAAAAGATCGCTCTTTTTCAACAGATGCAACTTCTCGGTTGATGGGATGTACTCTTCATATGGGGCATCTCCAATCACCAGCTCTGAGACTTCATACATCTCATGAAGGGCGAGTCCCATTTCCCCTAGGGGAGTGAAAAAGGTGCAAGTCTCTGGATTATAACGCTCCAGGACAGCGTAAAAATATTGGGTGCTCTGCGGGATGTCATATTGAACAGCTCCAATAGCCTCGTACACCCAGCCTATAGCAGAAAGTCACCAAGTTCTTTCAGAACAAACCGTACCATTCTACACCACCAGTTCTTATCAGTAGAATGAATCTAGCCGGCGGCACGAAATTCAGAAGGGAAGTCACCTCCCACCTCCAGGAATTATTTGATGAAGGTGGCTCCAAGCTGGGGGGTCTCTCTCGTCGGGTACTCAGTCCTGACCAAGTGGGCTGCAACACCAGCACACCCCTCCCATGTCCGACGGTGTAGGCTTCATGGATACCTATCTTGCCCAAAGAGACTCCAAAGTATGGCTTGACCAAATCCAATTCATTATCCGATGTACAGACATGTGTTGTAGATAGGCTAGGGGATACATCCTCTCCATGTTCATGAGGAAGAACTTTCTATCACCAATTTGGCGGAGCCATTTGTAGTTCCCGTCATAAAAGGCAGCCTCATCCTCTTCAATTGAGTCACCGAAGAAGAAGGCGGGCTTCCTCAGTAGAGTGCGAGAATCTGACTCAAACCGGCCATCAGAAATGATCTCCCGAAGGGTCAGTATACTAGAGTTGCTGATCCTATTCTTTCGCTCCTTTGACTTACCAGTAGTCACAGGAGCAGTCCTCTGGAGAACGAAGATTAGATTCGGACTAGAACCACTAACATGTCCAAAGTGGCAGTTCTTAGACAGAGGGTTGAACGAATATCGCACTGCAAAGAGGACAATACAGTCAGAAATCTAAAAGAAAAATGACTAAGTATTTAAAGATCAGATGCAGGTTTGAGTCTAGACGCGGAGATCAGCAATACCCGTATCTAAACTCAAAAGCATAAGGCTCGCATAACGCCCACGTTTTTAACTCCATAACTTAGAAATTTTTTTCTAAGTGTTGGATCCAAACGCGAGACTCAGTGAAGCTCGCATCCAACCTCAAAGACGCGAGGCTTACATGAAATCCGCGTTTGAACTCCCCCACTTAGGAAAATTCTCTAAGTGTCAGGCAAACGCAAGGCTCAACAAAGCCCGCGTTTAACAAGCAGATACGGATTCAATCTGATAAGCGAAGACGCGGACGTCGTCAAACCCGCGTCTTGCCTACCAATGCAAGATCCGCGTCTAGATGTCAAAAACACGGGCATGAGCCTCGCATTGGCAGTTCAGTTCAGAAGAGACTTAAGAGTTAAGATAACTCTTCAAGTCCCTTAATAGTGAAAACTAGGTCAAATGGTTCTTTACCTGAAATGGGGGCTTCCTACATGGAAGAGCCACACATTTGTACCTCTGGAGCAATAGCGCTCGACGACAAAGCCACAGGTTTTGTTTTCGAGGCCATTTCGACTGTGAATTCTATATCGAAGATGAGAGAAGGAAGGAAAAAGCTCGAAGCTTTTCTTAAGTTATGAAAGTCCTCAACGTAGGGCTCAATGGAGAAGAAAGGAATCTAATGATGACTCTTGAAAGACTGATATCTTTTATAGATACAGTAATCCACCGATATACGCGGCACAGGTCTCAAGCCCAATCTCTGCCTGACGCGTGGCATCGCGCCTTGAACGTGAAAATCACGTATTAAAAGAAAGGCGTCTCCT